>APFE030429020.1:60907-118784 GCA_000404065.3 Pinus taeda
TACTGCTTATGACCCAAGGGTGGTGTGGGGAATACCGAAAACCACCCTTCGCCCTATGACGTCACACCCGCGTCACCTATGACATCAGCGCCTGCGTCCCCCGCCGCTACTCTGCGTTGCCCCCACGTCATCCTCCCGCGTCCACGCCCTGCCACCGTGTCACTGCCACATTGTCATCCTCGTCAGCCGCCATGTCATCTTGTCATACCCGAGACCCACCGATGACATCATGCTGACGTCATCACCAAAAAGCACCAATTTCGCATAAAACCAAGAAAAAGGGCGATTTATATGTCATTTTCACGACTTATTTCCAGAGCGCTGTGCATTTTGTTTACGACGATTTGCCACCTGTTATCACTTAGAACTAAAAGTTTGATGCATATAATTGCATGCCCTAGTTTGATGACAAAGGTCTATGTTAAAGTTGGTTTCATTTTTATTTGTCTCACTTAGGATTTAGAGTTTTAAAGGTTTTTAGCTTAAATCATACTCCGCTCCTATTGGTTTTCCTCCACTCATCATTATTCCATAGTCATGTCTTGTCTTGTCCGAGTCACCATGTCTTTTAGTGATTTCGCAGCGCAATCATGGTCTAGCATTTTCGCAGCGCGTCATGATTAGGCAGTTTCGCAGCGCATCATTAAAAAATATAACTAACAGCACTGTGAAATCATGGATTCGTGCATTTCGCAGCGAATCTTTCCCGAAATGTCAAGTCCGTAGGTGAGTCATCATTCTTGTCTACTCATGTCAGTCTGCGTACCTCTTGTATCATGTTTGAACGTTCATTTGCCACTACTCCACCAATAGACTGTTGATATGCGCCGAAATATCATTCCCGAGAGATTTTACCATGCATACACCTTAATGATGATCGTAAGTGCTGCATGAGTGAACAGTCTGCCTGATTATGCATTGAAGCGTTTCAATTTGAATTTCAAGCGAGGCTGATTTCAAGCGAGCCTGGTTACAAGCGAGGCTGAATTAAAAAAGGAGCTGAATCACCATCCCGACCGGAGCTGTTAGAATTTGGGCATGAAGATCTCAAAGGAAAAATGGAGAGAAAAGAGCAGCACAAACGAAACAATCATCACATCTCAAGGAGATTATGTAGCAGCCATGAAGAGCCAAATAGAAGCAGCTGAAGATGAGATTAACCAACTGAAGAAAGCTGCTAGAGAACTGAAGGCACAACTACGCCAGTTACCTACTAAATGAATTTTCTTTCCAGGAAAGGTTTTGTTCCAAATTTTTGTTAATTTTGCTTAGTCTTATTGTTTTGAAGACATGTAAATCCCTGCTATACATATGAAAAACCAAAGGGAGTTTTTGGCAATCAGATATTTTGGTGATAAAGATTTCGGGTCAAAAGCAAGTTGTTTGAAATAAAACAGCAGTTTCGTAGTGCGCTACGAAATTGCTGCAGGTGATGATTTTAACGTAGACAGGCAGTTTTGTATTATGAATGAGAATTTTGAGAAAAAGACACCTAAAGGGTATGCAAGACATCAGATGGAGCTACAATAGCCATTCATATCAAGACAAGTGTACATTTTAAAAAGGTGGAGTATTTTAACCCGAGTTTAAATGTCTGTTGTAAAGCCTCTTTATTACCTTTTCATAAGATATCAAATAATTTGCATACAAGGAACTTTTGCCTGCACACATGTCCATCAATGCAGCCTACAACACATCAAGAACGTGGCAGTGTTCCATATTTTGGTTATTAAAGGCTAGAAGACATGCTGTTATACATTCGAGCAATTTAAGGATTTTTGGAGCCGAGAAGCAAGGGACATCTCCTAATACTACTGGGAAGTTAAGGATTCAGCGTTCAAGGTCAATATGGCGTATTAAACATCCATCTCATTCAAATCTAAAGAGGACCAGGTGTCAAAGAACAAGGAGAAGCCACCATTGCATGGAAAATGGAGTTAGAGTCATAGTTAATTTAGAACTTTTTAAAATTCCAGTCAACACTTTATTGTATTTAATAGTCAGTTAAATAGCTGATAGGTGTCATTAGAGATAAGGATCGAGTTATTAAATTCCCCTCATGCTGGAGGAGGAAGATCGAATTAGTTAGAATAAGGATTCTATATATAGCTGAAACAACAATGTAATGAGGGTTGGAAATTTTATAACAGAAGACTGTTTTGGCTTATGTAAAGACCCATTTTCAGTAATATAAGTTGTCTACTTTTCTTCTCAGGATTCATGAAGGATTTCTTTGTTCAAAATGTGTGATTTGTTCTTTCCTTAATGTCTTTTACAGTTGCATGGATGTGTAATCACTCAGAATTCACTGATTGTGCTCTGATTTCCTGTATGCATTTATGAACTGTGGTTTTATGTGAGTTGTGTTCTGAACATCTAAATGCTAAGTGCCCTAACTTTTATGTAAAGGTAGTATCATTGTTTACTGAAGTATGATTGACTCCATAGGCCCAATGGAAACGTATGTAATGTTTATCCAGCCTTCATATTTGTTGATGTTATTCCACAAGAGTTAGCCATCTTATTATTAGTCAAAATCAATAACCCTTTGAGAGAGCCCTCTCAGGCTAAGGAGTCTAAGCCTTAGTCAAAAGATTGGTTTGAAATAGTTACTTGAAGTCTTCCTGGTCTGCAGCCTTCCAGGGCTTGATTTTGAGATAACAACGTCCATAATGCCATTTGAGTTACATGTATTGAACCATAATGTGTTTAGTCGACATCTAAAAAGCGTCAAAAGACCATAACCATCCATGTGGATTAACACATATTTATAAACACACACATATGGGTCTATGCATGGAGTTTGGGTTACCCTTTTTGGCAAAGGGAGGGTGTGTTTAAGTGAAAAAAGAGAGCTCGTTCAAGCCATTTTAAGGACTCAATCAAGCCATTTTAAGTGCTCGATTGAGTTTCTTGAGGGCTAGGAGGTAACTCAAACGAGTGTTAAAACAAACCCTCAATCAAGTTCTTGTGTAACCCGAATTACAAGAGCTCGATTGAGCTATTGGCTCGATCGAATAGCTCAATCAAGCCATTAATTCTTATTAAAAACCTAGTTGTAGTTTGTGCAAACCATTGCGTAGACCGTGAGGAAGAAGGATTGCAACCAAGGGTTTCTAAGCTCGACTAAGATGGAGGAGCTTGATCCAGCTGCCCGACGAGCCCACCAACATCCCAAAGACTCAAGCCAAGGTAGGTTTCCTCTGTTTTTGTCTCTTTTATTTAATTTTTCTTGCAAAATAAAATAAATCAATTTGAAATAAAAATCCACTATACAAAAACCACAAAAAACAACCACGAAAACCACCAAGAAAACCGCCAAGAAAACCCTTGAAAACCACAAAACAACATAGAAAACCACAAAAAACCACTAAGAAACCCTTGAAAACCACAAAAAACCACTAAGAAAACCCTTGAAAACCACCAAAAAGAAACCGATAATTTAGGTTTTAAATTTCTTTCATTTCATTGTATAAATTTTCAATAATTGCAATGGCAGCATGTTTATTATGAAATTTTTTTGATTTTGAATGGTGAAAACTTTATTTTCTAATTATTTTAAGTTTTAAATTTTTTCTTAGGAATTTAGTGTAATAATTTTTCAATTTTCAATTTTATTTTTTATTTATTTAAAATGCATTTTAAAGTTTGAAGAAATTTGACCAAAAATATGGCGAAAAAATCTCCAATACATAAAACAAGTAAACTATAACCAATAAATAAATAAATTAGGAGCTTAGTTGACATAATGAATATGGTTGCTCATAGTGAACCTCTATTTATCAAATAAGAAATTTTATTTCATTTTTCTTATTTTGATTATTGTTTTGATAATAAATATAGTAATTCTTGTTTTAAAAAAGTAATTGTACTTAAATAAAATATTAACTAAATTAAAAGTACAAAACTAGAAATTTTTATCCCCAATGGAATTTCCAATATGTTATACGAAATCTACGACTGCGGACAGAAGTATCTTCCCTAGACCTAGTGGTCTGGTCTAGAACAACAAAAAGAAAAGACTATAAAGTTCTCCTTAGAGAAATTGGAGAATGGAAAGATGCTTACTTGTGATCTGTCACAATCTCTTCTCTCATGTTGGCTTGTAATCTCCAACCATAACTCTGATCACTATAACTAGAACCTACACAAACAATCAACACAAGACAAAGATCTACGACACCTATGTAGCATTATCCAATCACTCTATTTAATGGATCAACATAGAATTTAAATATATGAATGTAAACATAACATAACACATATAGGAAAACGATATACTCTTTGTATTAATATGAAAAGGAGAAAGTTTACAACGAAAAGTGCAAGCTGATCTTGTAGAAATCTCCCCAACTTGACTTATCCTTCCTTGTTACAATGCACACCTCATGGTCGCCCTAATTCATGGGAATGATCTCTCTCTTATGATCAAAGCAACAACATAAGGGCATGATTTGTCTCCAAAATCCAACCTCTAGCTTGTGGATGACAATAAATATATAGAAGAGGATAGTAGTTTAGGAATTCTTATCCATTTACGTATCTAAGTTTGATATCCACTCTTGATGGGAGGATGAGCTCAAGGGATAAGAGGTGAAATATCCAAGGTAGGATCAGATAGGATTCGAAGTTCTTATCCAAGGTAAATAGTTGTAACAACTCCTGGAAGCTTATGGAAGAGGAAGATTCAAGATTGTTTTTATCTTTCCTAAATTTCTAGAATCAACGCCCCCCAGCAAGGGACAGTCTGTTGTTGATCAGAGCAGGTGCAAAACATAGTAATGTGTTGCTAAACGAATGTCCCTAAAGGGCCAGGGTGCGTTGGGCCTTAAAAGAACTAAAATGAAGTAGTCAAGGTCAGAAACTCAGGGATTTGGGAGAGTCATGCTTAGGGATTTGTGTAGGGATGATGACAAGGTGTTCATGGATGTTGATTGATCTAGTTTGTAGGCCTATTGACCAGATATGAAAAAATGGCCTATAGTATATTTCCCCCTAAAATGCAAAGTCAAAAATGGAAACTAATGACTAAAGTGCTTTACCTTGTGACAACTTTGGATCAAGAAAAGCTGGTAAGATCATCATCTATTACAATACATTTTCATCATGATATCTTTTCTGAGGGAGGCATACACATGCTCAGCACATAAGATAACATTACATGTACAATGATAAAGAAGAATGGAAATAAGATAGCTCGGGCAATGGTAGCTTATCTCTGAGAAGAGATGTGGCAACTGCATTCCTCTGAATTGTGTTACAATGAGGATCAAGAGCCTATTTATTATTGGAAAGGATGAGAAAATCCTAAACAACCAAAACCCTAACCACAGGAAATGTAACACCAAGAGTTTGTGGGCCTCATTGGGGTTAGTTGGGCAGCCAGGGTCGTAACTTGGTCATATTATCTCCATTTGGTGCGTATGATACCTTGGTGGAAAGGTCTCTTCGAGTACTATAGGTTTCACCACAAGTCCTTGTTTATGGATACGGGCTTGCTATGGATCCCAATAAAATGTCGTTTAGGGGGTTAAAACTGCTTCGGAAGTTCAAGGCCCGAAAAAATGCTAAAAATAGTAAATGCTGAAATGAACAAGGCAATAGATGAAACTGACAGGGGGCTCTAGGTGGAATAGGCGGGTGGCCACAAATATACACCTAGATCATTCCTCCCCCCTTAAGAAGTAATGGTCCTCATTATGTGTAGAGCCTCCATAAGGTGAGGAAATTTTTGTTGAACGTGGTCCCTGGTGAAGGCGTTGGCTTGCTTTGACAACTCGATATAACTGTATCCTCTGTTGGCGAGCATTCTTAATTTGTGTGTCCACAATTTGATTAGTTATGGCCTGTTCCATGCAGTATGGGTTGAGCTATGTTGGTGTGAGTTTTTCTGCAATGTCAGATGTGTCCAACAATGGTGGAAAGTATGGTCGAAGGAGATATACATTGAACACTAGGCACAAACCAATGAATGGTGGGATTCTGACCTCGAAGGAATTTTCACCGATGACCTTGGTGATGGTGTATGGCCCATATCGGAGTGCACGAAGCTTGTGGTGGGGTCCAACAAGGTGCCCCTTCTGCAAATGTAGCCAAACTTTGTCGCCCACCTAGAACTTGTGCAACACTCGATGTTGATCATGGCGATGCTTTTACTTAGCATTGGCTCTGTCCAATATATCATGGACATGTTGGTGGATGTGTTGAATGCAACTCAATGAAGTTGCTAGCCCTTTCAGCTTCGGACTGAATGTGAGCCGAATCTACCTGAGTGGCTGCAAATGGTATGAACACATCAATGGGGCATAATGGCTGAAATCCCAACCCTAACTGAAAGGGGTTATGTCTTGTTGAGTTGTGGAGGGCTCTGTTGTAGCTATGTTGGACATAGGGGATACTTTCATCCCACTTGCTTGGATTCTTTGAGTTGTACATGCGCAAAATGTGTATGATCATCCTGTTGATAACCTCTGTTTGGCCATAAGTTTGGGGATGGAAAGCCGTGGAATTAGTAATTTTTGTATCCAACATCGACCAGGGACTTGACAAAAATGCACTCAGGAATTTTTTGTCCCAATCTAAGACAATGGACTATGGTATTCTAAAGTGTACCCACACTCTCTCAAAGAAGAGCTTAGCAATGGCCTCTACTGTGATACTCTTCTTGCAGGCCACCATGATGGCCATCTTAGAGAATCTGTCGATGACCACAAAAACACAATCATTGTCGTGCTTAGTAGAAGGAAGGCCTGACATGTAATCCATGGAGACAGATTCCCAAGGCTAGCTAGGAGTAGGTAGAGGAGTATACAGACCTTTCTTCTTCATGGTTGGTTTAGCAATGGCGCAGGTGGTGCAGGATCTAATGTACTTCCCAACATCTTGACGAAGTTTCGGCCAATAAAAATACTTTTGCAATACTGCCATTTTTTTTTCTACTCCAAAATGTCCAGCAACTCGATTATAGTGCACTTCCTAAATCATCTTGGCATGCTGACTTGAAGGAACACAGATGTGTCCCAAGTGGCATAATAGTGCATTCTGAAAGTGAAAATTTGTAACTTTCTTCCCTTCCAGGAGTGTCTGGTATATGCTACTAAATTCTCGATCGCTCTTGTAAAGATGTGGCCACCCCGATGTCTTGTGCCTAAAGGAGTCGAGCATAGTGATCAGCGCCATGACCGGTGGTTGGCTAAGGCAATCATCGATGTTATTGGTTCTTCCCTTCTTATACAAATGGAACTGTTGTAGATAGGTGGACCATTTCTGATGGCGATCGTTCTGAAACTTCCCTTGTGTCTGTATGAATTGTAGAGGTATGTGGTCTATGTGGATGACCGTTTCCTTCCCTAGAATGTAATGCTTCCATTGACAACAGGCCTCCACAATGGAATACATTTCTTTTTCATAAGTGGGGTACTTTCGAACTGTGTATGAAAGTGTCTCACTATGGTAAGCCACTATATGCCCATGCTGAGTAAGAACAACACCAATAACATAGTCGGAGGCATCTGTGTCAATATCAAATGGTTGTTATAGGTCTGGTAATGTGAGCACTGGTGCATAACAGAGGTGATTCTTCAACTCAGAGAACACCTTTTGTTTGGTTTCCGACCAAAAAACTTTGCTTTCGCTCCGCCCTTGGTGACTTGACTTAAAGGCCAAGTGATATGAGAGAACCACAAAACGAACCTACAATAGAAATTGGCAAGACCCAAAAGTCTACGAAGCTCTATTAGAGTGGTTGGGGTTGGCCAATCTCGAATTACTTGTATCTTGGATGGGTCCACATTTACACCCTACTCATCAATGATGTATCCCATATATTGAACCTGGGTCAGGCCAAAGGTGCATTTCTCCAAGTTAGCACACAACTTGTATTATCGCAGGGTTTGAAGGACTTGTCGAATATGGTGGAGGTGCTCTTCCCAACTCTGGTTGAATATCAAGATGTCATCTAAATACACCACTGCAAATGCATTGGTGAAGGGTCGCAAGATGTTGTCCATAAGTCTCATGACGGTTGCAGGGGTGTTCGTCAATCTGAATGGCATGACCAACCATTCAAAAAGGCCCTCCTTGGATTTGAAGGTAGTCTTCCACACATCGAAGGGTCCAATAGGAACTTGGTGATAACCTAATTTCAAGTCAATCTTGTTGAAATATTTGGACCCTTTGATATGGTCCAAAAGGTCATCAATCCGCGGGATTGGGTACTTATTCCAGACAATGATCTTGTTCAGTTCCTGATAGTCAATACAGAGCCTCCAGGTCCCATCCTTCTTCTGTACCAATACAATCAGGCTTCCACAAGGTGATGAGCTTGGCTTGATGTGCCCTTTCTGCAATAGTTCCTAAATATGCCTCTTCATCTCATCGTTATCCAAAACAGAGCATCGATAGATTAGTCCATTGGGTAGCGACGCGCCCAGGGTCAGAACGATGGAGTGCTTGACCTGACGGCGTAGAGGTACCCTTGTGGGTGACACGAAAATATCCCTGTACTCCTCCACTACCTTGTACATCTATTTTTTCTGTGCAGAGGAGCCATGTCTAGAAGTCGTGGCCACAACCTTCTTCTTGCCCTGGGGGTGAATCATAAGGAAAACAAATTTCCTGGTATGGGAAATTATCTTACGGCATTTCTTTGTAGTGATCAAAGAGATGGTGATAGGCGGGGCTATCTCCTATATCATGTACAACTTATTAGCCAAAGTAATAATCATAGAGTGAAGTCTAGAATCATATAAAACATGTCGCTTCCACAAGTATGGTTGTCCTAAAAATACATCACACACTTCAAGAGGAGAAACATCACATGGTACCTCATTCGTGAAGGGCTTGATGATGTAGGGAAGGTGACACTATTGGCTGACGCAAAGACCTCATCCTTGGTGAAGCCACCAGATGGTGTACGACTATGGATGTGTTGTAGTCTTTAGGCCTAATCGCTTCATGACCTCTGCTGAAATGAGGTTCTTTTGGCTCCCGCTATCGATAATGAACTGCAGGAGAGAACCCTTCACCCACATATGTGAGTGGAAGAGGCGTTCCCCCTCCTCTGGATCTTTAGGCTCAATCTTATGGATCTTGGTGGTGGCCACAGTTGCACTGGGATCCGCATCAATGATATGCTTCCCTTTGTCAGTTCCCTTATCAGGTTGTGATTCAGAGTCGGAACCTGCATCTAATTCAGAATCCTTCATCTCGGCCACCAATGACTGCTTGACCTGACACTCACTTGGATTTGAGTGGAGCTCTTATGGAACTCACACCATTTTCCCATGTCCTTCTTCGTCTTTGTGGTCTTTTGCTTTTCTTGCGGCTTTGGCGGGCTGTCCTAGGTAGCCCCGCCTTAGCTTGGTCCTTTGTTCTATAGTTTGGGGGCGCCTTTTCCTTACTTTGGATTTGTGGATCCAAAGTTCTGCTTCTTCTGTTTAAACTTCTGCTCAATCTTGACAGCATATTAATACATTGTGTTGAGCAAGAAAATGTCCAGGGACTCCATCTCGTCCTGGATGCACTTGCGTAGACAACCGCGATACTTGAGCACCAAATGCTGCTCAGTATCGTTGATACCAAACTTCGTGTGAAGGGTATGGAAAATATTTGTGAAATTTGGCATATCTTGGTCCCTTCCTTGCCATAGCGTGGTCCACTTTATGTATTTTTATTCATAGCTCTTGACAGGGTAATATTGTTCCTTGACAGTGTCTCGGAAATAATTCCAAGTGGGTGCAACTAAAAACAACAAGGGTTCACTCTTGTCCTTTTGTTCACAGTAGGTTTCCCACCAGTCTGTAACATGTGGGGCGACTTTGAGAAGTGCAAAAGTAATATTTTACCAATTGGAAAAGTCATGAAATGAAAAATATCCTTCCAACATATTTAACCATTTATCTATGTCATCTGCATCTATCAGGCCTTCGAATATGGGATTATTGAAGTTAACTTGTACCTTAAAAGGAGTGGCACCTCTAGAGTGGCTGTTGGATGAAGATGCATCGCCTGTGGGAAGTCGTCAAAGGTTCTTGGCAAAGTTATCCATCATCGCGTCCCTCTGTCACTCGAGGATTTCCTTGAGCAACATTTTGAAAGGATCTCCTGCCCCCTCATCTTTCTTTTCTTCGACCATGGGAGGTCGTCAGCTTTTGCGAGGCTTATCTTGAAATGGTTCAACCAGATCAATCCCTAACTCCTTATACTGCGACCTTGTTGGGGACATGCAAAGAAAAACAGAGAAAGAGCAGTCCACTCTGATACCATTGTTCCAAACTTGAACAAGAAAGCAATAACTTACAGATATAATCATAAAAACATAGATGCAACAAAAAAACACTTCATTTCATTAATATAAAAATATTGAACTATGCTTACAAACAGAATGGAAATAAGATAAGTTGGGCGATGGTAGCTTATCTCTGAGAAGATATGTGGTGGCTACATGCCTATGAATTGTGTTAAAATGAGGCTCAAGGGCCTATTTATTATTTGAAAACATGAGAAAATCCTAAACAACCAAAACCATAACCCCAAGTGACGTAACACCAAGAGTTTGTGGGCCCCATTAGGGTTAGTTGGGTAACCAACTTCTCGAGGTCGTAACTTGGTCATATTATCTCCATTTGGCATGTACAATACCTTGTTTGAAAGGTGTCATTGAGTACTACAGGTTTCACTGCAAGCCCTTGCCTATGGATTTGGGCTTGTCGTAGACCCCAAAAGAATGCCATTTAGGGGGGTCAAAACTGCTCCAGAAGTTTAGAACCCGAAAAACTGCTAAAAATAGTAAATGCTGAAATGAACAAGGAAACAGATGAAATTGACTGGGGGATCTAGGTGGAATAGGTGGGTGGCCACCAATATCCACCTGCATCAGTCTGAATGGATGAGTTGAAGTCAAACACCACACAAAATCAGTCGATCGAAGGCCAATACTGAAAACCTAACACCGAGAGCGAGGAAACTTGTCATTGATGTATGCAATACCCAAGGTACTGAAGGCGAAGTTTCTAATTCAACTTTCTGGATAATGAGCTGATGTCGACAGGAAGTGACCCATCGCAGGAGGGCCTTGATGTATCCCCCATCAATGACATGAAACGGGTATCATGATTTGAGACAAAATGATGTTGATGTGGAACTGGTGCATGAACGACAAACATGGAATGAAGGCTTAAGTGTATCATAGGAGGTATCAATTGAGTGACTTATCTTGAACATATTAGCGACATTGAATGGAGTTGGCAACATTGACGCAAAAAATTGAAAATGGAAAAAAATTCGAAAGTCCATCACTGCTTGTAAATCACCACTTCTTGTGCCCTCCTCCTACTGCCCCCCAATGATTGTGCCGCTCCTAATGAGGGTGTCATTTCCCCATATTAGGGTGTCGTAGCCCCATATGAGGTTTCTTATCCAAGATGCTGGAGCCATAATATGCTTGAGATGCAACCTTGGATGTGGTAGCCATAGTTATAATGTTAGAGCCTATGCCCATGATGATAGAGCCTCATCCAAGGTTCTGTAGCCATCCTCGATCCAACCCCATAATATTAAGCTTCCACTTTAGCCTCTTGTATCTTAGTTATAGCCTTAGCCCCTAGATTATTATACTTTCTACTCCACACCTTGCATCTTATGCCTCCAACATCCTTTCTCAGTTACTAGTTCATAAGTGCATGGGCTACGGTTACAATAGGTTTTGTACTCTTCATATATTTTCCTTTTCCAGTTCTTTACATGACTACATAACTACAAGTTCATGACCATTCTTTATGACTTATTTTCTAGGGAATTATCAAACTACCTTAACTGCTAGCTTTGATGTTGTTAGTATTGTTTACGGTACTAGTGGTACTTCTTCGGAATAAACAACTGAATTAACTGTGAAATATTTTGGATCCTCAGCTCGCTTACAAAATTCATAACCTAGATTTGGAGCCAAAAGAAATGGAACCATACTAAGGTACGATAGGTATTTATATCTATCTCTATCTCTAAACTATAAGGCTGCGTAGGCATGGATACCCCCAACACTTATTAAAAGAAAGATAATAATCAACTACATAAATTGTCTGTTGTCTCTTGCTACAACTCTCGAAAACCCAAAATAAAAGGGGCATGTGGCTTGCATTCAAGCCCCCACATGCCTCCTAAAATTTTTATTTATTTTTTATTATTATATATTTATATATTATTACGTACTTTTCCTACATTTATGGTTTTATTTTTTAAACATTTAAAATGATATACAAAATACACGAGCCACATATGAACTATGATATTGAGGCTTTGGTTAGTGCAAAGGAAATAGAATTATTTGAGTATCCTAATGGTCATGTCAACGGTTCTTACACTCTTGCGGGAACTCCGAGTTAATGCAAACAATGTAAGTCATACTCACTACATTCCTCATCAATAAATACTAATAATACTCATACCTAGTTGATGCATGTTTGCATGCTTGTATAGATGTCAATAGTTTTTCTATTCTCGATATATCCGTATATATATCCATAAACTATCATTTTTCTTTTATGTTCACGACATTGGATTACAGATTCGCATTGTGTATATGAGATAAAATCAATACTAGGTCCTCGACTTCAATGAAAAAATGCCCATGAGGCTCTTTCTTCAATACTTGGAAGGTGTTTATTATCATTTCTAATCCTTATCTCTAGTTCAAAATTTTGTTGGATGTAGTAGTTTTGTATCAATATCAAGGCTTACACCACATAAAATTTATATTGCAACAAGTATGAAAAACTTGATTCCATATTATACCATTACAATAACAATTTTTATAGTTTTGTTGCTAATCTCTCCCACTCTTAAGAAAAATCCATTGTAGATGGCTGGAAGAAATGGGCCAATAAACCATGAGCTACTATAGTGTTTTGTTTTGTTTTTGATTTTGTTCAAACCATTCTAAAAAATGAGAAGCAAAAGGGTAGAATTATGTTCTCTTTGTTCACTTGTCAATTTTAGACTTATTTTAGGTTGTTCAATGAAAATAGGTTGCTCAATGAAAAAAATTCACGAGTTGATCCTTCCCATGACTACTTATCACCACATCTGCTCTAGCACATACACCTTCTATTTCTATTTCCAAATAGTGGCTCGAGTTACCTGTATGTATTTGTGTCTCCTCAACAAAGTTATGTGTCCTCAACAAAGCTCACAATCTGAAAATTGTTGAATTTTCCAAGGGTTGCTAGTCGTAATAACCATATAGTTGAATGTTCTACAGGTGCTTGATCAATGAAAAGTGAGACCATATGTAAAACCATGCATATTTCCAAAATTTTAACCATAACTTTCAAATCAAAATCTCTGTCAAAAATACTACGTTGTGGTTACCTGGTTATCATTTGGCCATCATTGACGGCATACCTTTGTCGTTAAAAGAGAGTTTGTAGTTTATAACATCATATTTCAGTTCAAGGAAAATCTTTGCAAGATAACAACTTACTGGAGCCAATAAGATCATAAGGTTGGCTACTAAGGTATCTCACATACCACCATTAAAGCCCAAGTGGAGCCCCTTCCTACTAGAGCCTCCTTACCCATGCGACATGGATCATAAGGGCAATGTGAGATATTGGGGAGTGCTAGTGAGTTTGAGATGCAACAGACCAAGGCCCTCAGAGTGAAAATAACTAGGTTGTGAAGACATCTTAGCGTTGTTTAGCTTTTAGCTTAGGGTAGTGTGCAACTGGATACATCCCTTGTCACAATCATCATCGCTTGGAATGAATGGGAATTAAATGTCGACATTCACTATTGTTGACAGTTCTGCAACTCCCAATATTCAAGGAGTCTCCCAGATATGTGGTCCCAATTAGACCTCGCAACATGTGGGATAGGAGCCCCATTTAGAATACAACCCAATTACCAATTTATTAAAGATTTTCCTTGGCTCTAATTATTAGTAAGAGAGAGGAATGCATGTGTTCCTTTGAAAAGAAAGTAAGTGTGCTTGGTGAGTGTTTGATTGTAGGTGTGTCAAGGTTTTTATAACACGGAGGGAAAAGAAAGTGAGCCTCTAAGACAGAGGTAATAGTACCACTCTGGTAGAAAGACACACAAATAAGAGATATCCATTCAACATCCTATGGAGTAGTCCACAAAGATTCGACGGGCATTGCAACCACTACAACACATTCTCAATATGATAAGAATTAAAATAACTGAAATAGTTCAACTACTTTAGTACAAGTGAAAACAAACATGAATCATAAAAATTCACAAAACGGTCTTACAAACATTCATAATCCGTGCATGAAGAACATGTTGGCCATCAAGCTTCATATATTAAGTAAAAGTCCCAAGACACATTTACACAACAAACACCACTAGCTCCAATAGTGGAGCGTTGGAGTGTTGGAGCCACTACTTGCTCTCCAAAATAACTAGCTTGTCTCCCTGATGCCTTGCAAGAGGACCCAAGGTGAAAAATCATTTTCTCACACAATGAGGGCATATATATAACCAATGGGGTGATGTTTCATCTCCTTTGTGACTCTTTGACTACCCTCATGACTATTTGATTTCCTATGACTTTTCAACTTTACATGACTCTTCATATGAATTTGTACATGTCCTTTGAACTTCCACTTTACGATAAATTTTGAATAGGAATTTACATAATCCACAAAAGTGATGTGCCGTTGGTCACTCATGACATGACATGACATGAAACTGATGAAATGGACAACATGATGACATGGCAATGTCAAGTCATTATTTCTGCTTCTTGCTATGTGTCTTCTTGAGAATGTTATTCTGTCCACCTCCATATGGCTTAAAGATGAGGAGTCTCTAGTGATATCAAATCTTGAACAACGGTCACAAACTGGTGTCTTGTTACATTTTCCCCTTTTCCATCTCCTTCTTTGTAATCCTATCATGGTATTATAGAGTACCTACATTTGCAAGTCACTCATGACAAGACGGCATCAGTATGATAAATCCCTAGTCTAACATGTTGCATGATGATACACTGACTGAGCCGGAACTAGGTGGCAGGCTGAGGCAGAGGCTCAATGATTACGAAATTGCACAACTCATGCATTTAGGGGTCAGGCTTGAGCCTTGAGACTACACAATGCATAGTTCAGGTTGGGATGAGCAAGAATATTGTTCAGTTGGGGAGCTTAGCGAGCTAGGTTGAGGGCTTGAGCACTGATTTTTTCCACTACAAATTTATGGAAGGAAAAGGAGGCTAGATTCTTGCGCATTTGCACAGTTCAAGAGCTCAGGGATGGGTCTTGAGCCTTGTGATTATGCAATGTACAGTACTAACTAGGAAAGAGGTAGAAATTGTGTAGTTTTTTGGGTCAAAGGATGAGCTTTAGCAATGTGATTGCGCAATGAACAATCCTAGGAGGTAGGAACTGCACATTGTGCAGTGCCAAGAGGCAAGGTTGCAGCTTGAGGGTTGAGACTACTCAATTCAAAATTTAGGAGGGCTGGATGAGGCTAAGTTTCTTGGTCAGGAGTTTTTCCGAATTTGGCTAAGTGTGGGATCAATACAGCTGATGTGAACAGTGATAAGACCTGACTATGATCACACACTTAGAAAACTTAATGAAACAACATAGATAATACATAACACATGAACAACAAACTTCCCTCAATGTGACAACTTTGCGACAAAAAGTGCAACACCAAAGATACACTTTGCGACGACCGTGACAACGCTTGTGTGACCATACTTAAAACTTTGGAAATGAGGGTGATAGATGTTTACATAGTAATAAAAACTCATTTACACAAAGATAACCCCTTGAAACCACCAAAACAAGCTTATATGCATTATGCAACACTCAACATGTGAAAATACGACACTTTGATTTTCTTGCAAATGGGAGAAAAACACTTAGAGAAAAGACATGCAAAAAGTCTCATTGTTTGTGACGACAATATACAAGATCAAGGCAGGCTCCAAAATTTAGGTGTAGGCCAGAATTTTGGAGGGTTTTATAGCAATGATAACACTTGGCAACACATTGGTAGAATTGCAACTTCTATGCCTTGGATGATTCTTTTTTGCAGGGTCTCAGTTCTTCAGGAAGTATTGATTCATTGTGCAGATCAATTTGGCTTCCCCACTTACCCCATGAATAAACATGGTCCTCTCTTTGCCATCTCGTTTGAACACAAACATAATATCAATGATGTCACAATGTTTCGAATTGGAAAGGGTAGTATAGTTTGTGAACTTTACATTTTCAGTGTATAGTTTTTCATCTCTGGTGTTGCTTCACTACGAGCAGGCCTGGAAAGTGTTGAAGGAAATGTAACTAGGTTCGGTCTTCATAAACTTACTTTTGATATTTGTATTTATTCAAGAAAATAAATATTTTATTTATTATAAATGTCAATGAGTTTCTTGCTCATTGAAATACGTCTAGCACATGTTAAAGTGCTATAGGTGAGTCAAATAGTCAAAAGAAAATGTTGAATACCTTAAGGGCATATTACACCATGTATATGTATGTATAAGAGTCAAAGAATATCCCTCCAAGCAAAGTCAAGTCTCCTCCAAACAAGTGGCACCATCAAAAGAAGCCAACCGAAGCTAATAAGTCAAGTCGGCCTTCTAGTTAGCCTAAAAGGAGGGACAACCCTCTATATATAGAGTTTGTCACTCAATTATATTCTCTCTAAAATCAGCGAAGGTAGGAAGTCGAGAAAAGGGTAAAAATAAAGGCGAAGAAAGGGTCTCCAGGTGTAGTGAAGAAGGAGGAAGAAATACTGAGACTTGGATGTCTATTCTAGAGCTAAAAGACAGTCACACGTGCAAAGAAAGAGAGGGTCTCTATGTTATCATAACATACCTCTATCACAGTCACACAAACTTCATCATTTGGGCTAAGAACATAGGCCTAAAGGGTCTCCCACTCAAGCGAAGAAGCAAGGAAGAAGATTGAAGGTAATATGGTTGTTCTAAAGCCTATTACAATCACACATACGAAGAGAAGGAGGTTGTATTTGTTGTTATAAAAACCCTTGTGTCATTTGATACTTGGTAAGCTTCGTGTGTTCGTCCAACCTCGAGAAAGTATTCTAGCATGCGCTCCTTGTTCATCCCGTTCATTGTCGTGCCATGTCTCATCCATGTACATGTTTCTGAAATCACTCATGACGAGACAACATCAAATATAGAAATCCCCTAAGCCTACCATGATGCATTGACTTTCATTTATGGGTGCAGGTGACTAGGAGAGAGGACAAGGCCTTGAAACAACGCAGAGCACATATCAGGCGAGATGAGAGGCTCCAGGACATTGTCGATAAAAACTGCTCAGAGGTCTCCGGGAGATGGCTCATCTTGGAGGCAGAATTGCTCCATTTTTCTAGGGAGGCAGTGTGGGCAGCAGGAAGCACTAGTCTTGAACACTTTGCAGTTTTCAGCAGGAGGCCAAGATTAGGCTACAAGAGCTTTCTGGTTAGAACTGCGCAGCTCTAGGAGTAAATCAAGCAAGGTATGACTGCACAATTTTTAGGCTGAGTGGGGTGCCCGGTAGTAGGTGGAATATCAATGAAATCTATGCAATTTTCAAGAGGAGTGGAGAGCAGGCCAACAGGGGGATTGCCTAACAAAACTCCACAATTTCCTAGGATAGTGCAGTGGCAAGAAGCGGGTGTCTCTCCCTCATGTCTATACAGTTTCTTCAGGAAGTGCAGGCATGCAGGTTGGACAACTTCTGCTCATTTTTGGAGATGATTGCATTGCTAAGTCACTGCTCAAGTCAAATTCTCTAATTGACCAGCGGGAGGCTTGATGGATAGGCTTGCAGGGAGCATAGACTGGGATGGCTTCTTGGGGAACTTCTACATTGTTTTGGGTGACAGTCAGTCGAGTTGATCCTAGAATTGTGTAGTGCAAACTGCCTGGAGGTCAGCCTCAAGCTCTGCATAGTTCTGGGAAACAATGCTTGGTCATTGAGGGTTGAGATTGCACAATGTAGCTTAGTGGAGGTCTGATTGATGGAGGGTGGTCCAGTCGACAGATCTTCAGAAAAATGATTAAGTGCATGGGCGAGTGAGCTCATATATACATGACCTTTGTGAACACACACTCAACATGACTCGACGACAAGACACCTCAAACCAACAAGACAACATGTCTCAGTGTGACTATCTAAAGGTTGAAAGCGACAAGTGTGACACTTGATATTGATCATTGAAAGACGGTGACGACAATTGCGTGACATTGTTTACAACTTCATGTGTGAGTGCGATAGATGTTTACATAGTCGAAACAATTGATGCACACAAGGACAAACCTTCGATATCACTAGAACAAGGTCGCAAGCATGACATAGAAATGAACATGCCAAAGACAACAATTGGTCAAACAAGTGAAAAGGAAGAAATACATGTAGAGGAAACACATGAAATGACTTTTTTATGTTTGCACCCATGCATGTTACTGAAGACAGGATGATATGACAATGACAAGAAGTCCTGCAAACTCAACTAAGAGGTGTACTTCAAAAGGTTTTCTTTACTTACCATACTTACCCTCAAGATGATCATGCATTCGACGGAGTTTTAATGCGGTCCTGATAATTTTTCCATCACTTGGTCACTTGGTCCTTCTCCTCAACTCCTTGGGAGTGATCTCAGCATGTCACCTTTTCTTGTAGTCACTGAGAGATATATCAACACAGTTTCAGTGGGCAGTGACTACCACCGGGATGAAGCCATGGGAGGCCCATCTATGCAGTTTCTGGATGCAATACTGATAGGACAACTTGGACAACACTGTGCAGTTTTGAGGCATAGGACACTACTGCGGGTTAGTGTCCTGAGAGGACACCTCTGCACAGTTTTTGGGTGCAGTGCAGCCCAGGCAACTGAGAGGCAATACTGTGCAGTTCCTAGATGCAAGGCACTACTACAAATGACGGACAATAATGCACAATTTCTGGAGACAACCAGTTTCGGATGTGGGAAAGGCACTAGAGGAAACCACTGCACAGTTTTGGATGTGAAGGGAGGTTGGGGTCTCTGTACACTATGGAGTTCCAACATGAAATGGAGAAAGATTGAGGGTTGCAGAAGTAAAGTTCACAGTTTCGGGAAGCTGGATGAGGCTAGGTTGCTCAGGAAATGGCTAAGTGTGAGATCAATGACACATATGTAAATGGTGATAGGACTCAACTATGATCACACATGAACACTTAATGATACAACTTAGACCATCTGGAATGTATAAAACATACTCTTCTTAATGCAACAACCTTTGTGACAAGAGTGTATGAAGTGAGTGTAAAACATGTTTATGTGATGATAAAAACTCATGCATGCATGCTTTCCCTTGAAGCAAAACAACATCCCCTTTGCATGACAAACAACAATCCCTATGCCTAAAGATGACACATGCTGCATAAAGATGAGAACATAAACAACTGTTAAGATCAAGGAGGGGAGCTTGAAATCATCAACTTACCAACAAGCGACAAAGGACGATCGATTATAGGATCCAAGTTAGGCTCCGAAATTTGCATGTGAGCCAAAGTTTTGGAGGGTGGTTGTAGCCGCTACGACACGTGGGTACTTGTTGGATATTCCACATCCAACAGGAGTCTACACGTGACATTTGAGTAAACTTATTAAGGAGATAAGTAAAAAATATAATAAGAAATAACTTCTTTTATTTTTCTTTAAAAAATCTTAACTCTTATTTTATTATTTTCCTTAAAAGGTTTATTTTAGATCTCAAAATTCCTCTAATGCACATCTTCCTCATAGTGAGCAACACACTATTGAAAATTTTTAGGCATAAGTATTTTTTTTTTCTTTTATTGCTATTTATCTATTTATCTATCATTCTATCTATCTAGAAATATTTTATTTATGGTCCACATTAAATAAATTATTTTTATTAATATTTTTTAAATTCCGTGTGTCAGCTCTATATTACTTTTTGAAGGAATTTTTTTTTTTTTACTTTTCATTACTTTGTATTTTTCTCTATATAAAAATTTGTTATACAATTTTATTCATGATGGACATTGAAATATTTCATTTATGGTTGACATTGTTTTTTTTTCCTATTAATTTTTAGATACCACATGTCAACTCCATGTCAAGCACAAAAGGAATTACACATCTCCCTCACTTTGTGATATAGCAAGCAATTTCCAGTTCAACAAGATTTACAACAAAAATTCTACCAATCTTGCATATACTACATTGCATAGTTTAAAATGTAACATTGCTTTGAATATGTTTTTCAATTTAGAAATGAGTAGCGTTGATTTTTTGACATTTTTTTGACCTCTCAAATGTCACATAAATGTTGAAGGTTGACCATATTATTGAATAGATTTGAGATATTCAATGTACACACATTGAATAAGTGACACCACAAGCTTGGAATTAGTTCAATCTTTAGGGAATTCATGTTCAACATTTGTTTGATGTTTTAAATGTTGATTTCAAGTCATTTTCAACCCCAATATAGTAATGAGATGTACTTAAATTTATATATCAAAACTTAAGAGTGGAATTTTTGACATGATGTTGGCATACAAAGCCCGTGCAGAGTAACAATATCGACATCAATTCAAAATTTAAGAACAAATCATGGGGCCAAATATGTTAACGAAAAGTTTACAACTTATTATATTACATAGGGAATTCAAATGTAATACACCGTTCCATATACACCACAACAGAATGTATTGTTGAAAGAAATAATCACATATTGAAAGAAAAGGAAAATTGTATGACCCAATCTAAGAGATTAAGTCCTCATTTTTGTTTATACACCATTAATTATGCAATTTAAATAGTTAATATCACTCCCACAAAGACATCAAAATATATACCATTAAAAAAATCATGGAGTAACATTAAGACACATGTAAGCTTCTTTTGTGTGTTTTGTAGTGAAGCATGTACTCACATTCCTAAAGAAAAAAAAAAAAATATAGCCTAAGACTAAGAAATGCATTATGTTAGATATTTTAAAGATTTAAAAGGTCATGGAGATATTCAACCCCATTCAAATGAAACCATTATTAGGAGTGATGCCAGGTTTAATGAAGATAGTATTAGGTTGAATGCCTAATTTGGCAATTGTGACATCGTTGGTGGGTATGCCATCTTATAGTCTCAAATTTTCTTTCAATGCTCCTATTTTGGTTTCTTCTTAATATGGTGACAATGAGGATAAAAATCACCTCTACATGCTCACCCCCCTCTAGTTAATTTTTGTGGCCATGAACTTGTACCAACATGCACAACTTCCTATATAGGTATGTATAACATGTGACATGACTAATGATCTTGTCGGTGATCCTTCAAATCAATTTCATACATGTTCATAGTTCCATTAAGCATCCGCTATTTCAGATTAAGTTTTAGTGATTCATGACCCAAAAACATTTGTGAAAGCTTTTGGCCATCCAGATTAGGATAGAGCAATGAATGAATAATATCATTCCTTAGTGATGAATAATCATTGTCATATCATACCTCTTCCAAAAGGAAAAGAAAACGTTAGTTGCAAATGGGTATATAGAACTAAGTATGCATTAGAGGAAATAGTTGAAAGACATAAGGCTTAGTTAGTTGTCAAAGAGTTCGCTTACATAGAAGGATTTTATTGTACTAAGACGTCTACCCTTATAGCCAAAATGAATTCCATCTACCTTGTTCTAACCCTTGTAACATCTTATAAATGGGAGGTCTATCAAATTGATGTTAAATCTACCTTCATGCATGGTGGTTTACAAGAATAAATTTACATGGAACAAGCTATTTTCAAATTGATTCCAACCTTATTTTACACTTTAAAATATAGTGCTATATTCTTAAGCAAGCTTGTCAAGCTTGGTATGCCAAAATGGATTTTTTTTTTTTCTTGACATCAGCTTTTCTAGATATCCTTCTAACCCCAATGTATAGACCAAGAAGTTGAGTAACCATCTCATAATGTGTTTTCTTTATGTTGATGATCTTATCCTCACTACTAGTGAACCCAAAGTTTTAACCCATGTGGAATCCAACATTAAGAAAGAATTGAAATGGAAAAATTAAGACATTTTCCTTATTTTCTTCATCTCCAAGCATAAGGTCTCCACTTAGTCAACCTATTTCATAGCACTTTAATTCTTGGGATATTAAAGAATAGTTATAATATCACCAAATATTGATAAAACCTCATGATATCCTTTGGTTTAACCCCCTCCCAATACATCTTTCTAATAAAATAATCCTTCTTTTCAATAAATATCCCCTATTTAAATTACTAAATACCCCTTTATCCCTCAACACCTTGTAAACCTCCATACCACTTTTTATATCCCACAATACCTATAAGACTTGCTTACCCCACATTCACCCTCCCCCCAATACCTACAATATATCGACTTTGTTTTTCACAGTTTAATGATCCCCTTTATGAATGAACATGGTAAAATATTGGTCAACAAAGTGAAGGCCTCCTGTCCCAAGTCTTGCAATCCTAATAAGGAATTTTCTTTTTTCAATATAAATATGTACGTTACCTTCTTTACTGCATTCACATGGAAGATTTTAAATCAACTACATCTCCCTTCTAGTATATTGTCAAACTTGTTGCAATCTATACTACATCTAAAGTAAATGGCACTTTGTCCCATCAATCAATTGGTATCCTTTTGTAATTAACTCATACATACCCTTATATGCCCTTTATTGTTGGTCTTTTTGACATCCCATGGTCAATGTTTTTCCCTTTCTAAATAAATGTAATTAAATTAAAGGCCGAGAGAAGGGACACATATTCCAATTACTTGAGGAGGGAGATTGCTTGAGGAACAAGTTATTTTGAATAACAATATTGGTTGGTTGAGTGGTTTTAAATGGGATGATTATGTAAAAAATGTAACTAAAAGGAAAAGGATAGGTCCAAATGTCCTTTCAGCCCCAACAATAAGCAAGAAGAGGAGAAAATTATTGAAGACAACATGTGTTGCGTTGTCTACGAAAATTTTGACTTTGGGGAGATTTGGAAGGAGATAGACGATTAGTTTGTGGGCATGCACACAAACCTGGTATGTGAGAGGGAGAACACATAGTTCATTATTACATAGTGGATAGGTAGAGAATTCACTCTCACACACAATGATTGAGCTTTGGAGAAAATGAAGCACTGAGGAACCTTCCAAGAAGCTTACTGGGTGAAAAAAATTATGGAGAAAAGTGGCTTGTTTGAAAGTTGAAGAACTATTGGAAGCTTATGGATTGATGAACCACCAACTAGGAGAGAAGCACCCAAGTACTTTGGGAGCTGATGAACCACCAGGTGTGGACAACACTGATGCATGATCATAGTAATGAATTACTTGGTAGAAATGACTTTTATGGTCCTACAATAACTTAGCCATTGAAGAACCTTCCTTGATGTGGGCTCTCTTTTTTTGAATTAGAGCTAAAAACTCTTTGCACTGTGATATCCTAGTATGGATGTGAATATACCTAAAAACATTGAATGATAATGAGTGTATTTGGTGGATGATGATAGTGTGGTCATGTGGTATCCTGTTTTAATTGTTCTGTTGGTTGAAATTCCTCAGAAGCATTCCACCTTCAACACTGGAATATGGCTTTGGGGTGATAGATACAAGTGACTATGGTTGTAGCTTTTCTATGATTGGGTGGAGAGTTAAAGCCCCACTCTTAGTTTCCAGGTCTCTTATATGATAAGTCCAGTCTTATGCTTTGTGCTTGATTTTGTTACTATGTCTTTGTTATTTGCATGGAAATAATGTTATGCTAATGTCGTAGAGTGTTGTTCTTGCATGAAAGCATAATGTAATTGATTGTGGTAAGGTCCTAGGATATGGTCTATTACTCGTGAATGTGCTAATATTGAAATAACTTAAGCCTTCCTACACATAAAGGGATTGAAATATCTGCAAATGAGAAATTTATTTCTGTAAACCTATTGGTATATTTGGTCTCTATGGTATTGAATGACACATTTTGATAATAAGGGAAGTAATTTCTTGTGTAGGAGTGTTCCATAAATATTTTCTTAAGAATAAGTTAATTCTTGTATTTATCCAAGTTTGCAAGTTAGTCTAAGTGGCATGTGTATGAAGAGATAGATCAATATTTGCTATTCACATGAATATTTTCTTTACAAATGTCTTGGCTACTGGGCAGGTTTTCACCTATAAGCTCGAGAGGGACAACATTGATTATATGTGTGTGTGTGTGTGTGTGTGTGTGTTATGTAAGCCATAGGCTAAGGGGGTCTTTAAAAACTATACCTATGCTATGCCAATTTGGGAATAAAACCACCACAACCAAGAATAGGACTAAGTCCTTTGTAAAATCCATTGGATTCAAGCCATGTGTGTTAACCACTAAGGGATGATTCCCTTTGAAAATCATTGGGTTCAAGTGTAGCGTATGTCGATATGCATATGGAATGAGTGGGGATGAGATTTAGTACCTTTTAGGGACCAAACACTAAATAACAACTGGCATTAGAGGAAATTTCAGCCTAAAAGTGGCTTCCTAAGGAAAAATAATAAAATAATAAAATAAAAGTTATGAATTTTGGAGGGAAAATAACAAAACTACTTTTCTTACTTGTATTTTTGGCTTATCTCCTTATCTATTTATCCAAATTTTATGTGTAGACACTTGTTGGATGCAAAATTAAATTCCACATCCAATGAGTACCCATTATACATACTTTTGAGAAGACCCACATCGATAAAAAAAAATGAAGATACATTAAACGAGCTATCTCTACTCCATTAATGATAAATTCTTTGTGCATATATTTTAACATATTAGCAGTATTAGATAAATTGATACAAGTCCTGCCTCTTGCACTTTATCATATAAAGTCTCATTTAATTCAGGATATCTCTAAATTTAATAAGGTATCATGGTTTTCACTGGTAGAAGTTGGCATTCCTTTGAAAATTCAAGTGGGTTGTGATGCTTCTTTATGCCTCTAATCCTTAAATTAAATTCAATCAATTGATTTTGGCTATTTTCTTTGAAGTTGGCTTGGATCACCACATACACAATAGGCTGTTTTGAGTTTCCATTTCCCTTAACAATATGAGACCATGTAGTATTCACTAACACAATCTTATATGCAAGCTCTTTATAGTTTTGTGTGGTTGTTGACATGTCAACCTTAAGAGTTTTAATAGATTAAGAACTATCCTTGTATAATGGAGAGCAATAAAAATAGTTTTTGATTTGTAATGTAATTTGTTTGAGATTCAACTATTTTTTGCTACTATTGTTAAATTCTAGCAAGAAAAGGATTTATTTGACTTTTGCCTTATTCAAATGGATAAATTTAAATTTCTACATCAGTAGGATGACTTCAGTTGCGGTTAGCAGGAGTGACATGGCCTCACAATTCAAGTTGGATTTCACCCTCATTGTTTGCATGACAAGCACATTAAGAGGGAGTGAGTGGTACCTAGACTCTGGTGCTTCATATCATATGTTAGGAAATAAAGAGTTCTTTAGTAGCCTAGAGGAAAAGGACCTACAATTACCCATAGAGCTTGGATACGATGGGAGATATAGTACCAAAGGGACTAGAATTGTCACCTTTTAGAGGGAGTCAGACTGTCATATTCACCTAAATAATGTAATGTATGTTCTTGGTATGAAGAAAAATATAGTTTGTATAGTTGTAATTGAAGACAAAGGATATGATGTGGTGTTCAGTAGAGGGAAGGCATATGTAAAGCATGTTGCTACTAGACAAGTACAACAAATTGGTTTTCGAGTTAAAATTCTTTCAAGCTAGAGGTAGATTTTGTCATGTATGTAGCTATACCTCCAGGAGTGAGGTGGGGCGATGTAAAGCCTTAGTCCTAGAGTTGCAAATATTTGGGCAGGGCCATAGGAGAGCAACAACAATTGTAGTATACTCTTCTCATGTTTCATTACCCTTGCTACATGGGCCCATAATATCCAATAGCAGAAGGATCAGCGTCAGTTGATGCAATCAAATATTGGGCGACAGTTGCAGGCTAGTAGTAGTAAAAAACTTAGGAGACAGATGCAGCTCAAAGACACAATCGGTTTAGTATTTTGGATGCTTCTCAGTTACATTTGTTGTAATAGCAACAACAACATTGAGGGGGAGTGTTAATTGTGTTACAATACATTCCTACATAGGAGCAGGATTTGGGTTGTGCATAACCCTTTTCTTGCTAAGAGGGAGTGTTAAATTGTAGCAAGAAAAGGATTCATTTGACTTTTACCCTAATCAAATGGAGAAATTCGAATTTCCACATCAATATGATGACTTGAGTTACAATTAGCTGGAGTGACATGGCCAAGTCACTTAGTTAAGTAATTCAATTCGAGTTTGTGGGTAAGAAGTAGAGTTGTGCATGAGTTGATTGCTAAGATCTAGCAATATAGTGGAGTTATAGTTAGTGAAACTCAGTTATCTGAGATTTAGTAATGAATAGAGAAAATATGAGTTCAGTTGAGTAGTTGTAACTATTGTTAACGCACTGATCTCTCAATTAACTAGTCAATTTACTAAAAATAGCCCTAGTCATGCATGTAAATTCAAAATTCCTAGTTGAGTGGAGAGAAAGGGCATAATTCTATTTATTGTTATATATTGTTGAGTGTACAAAGTTTGCATGTTGCAACTGAGCCATTTCTCTTGGGAATTGCACAAGAAAATGAGATCTCTTCCTATTCTTTAGGAGCAAGAATTGTTCAAGGAAATATGAGGAAGTAGGAGGACTATTTTAGCTAAGTATTAGCCAAAGCAAACTCATGAGGAGATCAATATTGCGGTGTAGGTTGAGCTTCAAAGATTGAAGTTATAATTTTAATAATAAAAAAAAATTCATCTAATATAATACAAATGAAGGAGGGGTTTTTCTAGTTGGGATCCCCAGTAAAAATACTATGTTCATTATGATTGAATAATTGCATGTGCTTCTATTGTATGTTTTCCTTCTGCAGATTGAGTAGAATAAATTTGTGTCTATTGATTTCAGTATGAATTCATTAACAACTGCAAATTTCGAGCTATTTCTACAACTATGGGATTGTTTTTTATAGACCCCTAATTTGTGTTTCCTTGGATTCAATTTTCATATTTTGGTCATTGATCATTTGAGATAGATTTAAGAAGTTTCCTTTCAAAGAAGCTAATTTATTGATTGTTATTTAATCAGTTTCTATTAAATGGAGATCACCATTAACAAATCTTAACATTATTTATCAAGTAACCTAAACATGATACATATAAACTCGTCTATATTATTCATGCTTCTTTCCATATTCCTTAAAAAAAGCATGATAACGCATATGGTTATATTTCTAATAACATTCTTCTAGCATAATAAAAAGAATAAGAAAATCGTTTGTATCTTAATATATAATGTACCTCTTTTGGCATATGGTGTGCCCATTCCCATGGTATGAAAAGGGAGCATATCATAGACTTGCAATCCGTCAAAAGGAAAATAAAATTACTACTTGGCATGCTCAAGTCATTTTAACATCTACAATCATGCAACATTGCCTTACCTCATCCATAATGGCTTAGTCAACCTTTGCCTACTACAACCTGATATGACCCAAAGGGGGCATATATGGGGTTAAATATATATGATATGACCCCAAGGAGGGACATATATCAGGTGGATATGCATGTAATATGTAAATATATATGTAATAGATTGACTTAATCATGAAAGGACTGTTTGGTCAATTTAGTGTGTCCTAAATTGCTGCATTAATTGTCAATCCGGGATTCGTAAGCTGACGAAGTGTGGCGCACTATATGTGCAAGATAACCTATTTCTTACTTTTGTCGTTTTTTATTTTTATGTTGTTTTGGGGGTTTTTATCTTTGTTTATGGAATTCCTATTCCTAAATTTCTAGAAGGCAAGTCTGGTTATAAGTTTTAAGGAAATTATGTCCTTTATAATGATTTCCAAAACTTCAAACTTTAGAAGGTCTTAGAACATGCTAGTGATGAAATTAATTCCTAAAAGAAAATGAAAATATGCCACTATTCTAATCAAACATAAAGTGAACTATTGATCATGAAACCATTATTCCTGCTGCTGTCTAATATGCAAAAGAAATGAATTAAACTACTGTATTCAAAGAAATCCAAAAATTACAAGTAAAGTAAAGCTAAAATGAAATTACATCATCCATATTTCAATCCCTTGCCAGTTAGTCTCGCTATGGATTTCGGAGGTAATTGTCAATGAAATGAGCAATCCAATTATCTAATTGCAGAAAAGCAAACTAAAATTAAATCACAACATCCATATTTCAATCCCTCGCCAGTTAGTCTCGCTATGGCTTTCGGAGGTAATTGTCAATGAAATGAGCAATCCAATTATCTAATTGTATAAAAGTAAACTTAAAATCAAACCACATCAATTCATAGTCTGACCCCTCACCAGTTAGTCTCGCTATGGCTTTCCGAGGTAATCATCAACAACTTGAGCAATCTGATATCTAATTGCAAAAAAATAAAACTAATATCAAATTACACACGCATACTTCAATCCCTCGCCAGTAGTCCAACTATGGCTTTCGGAGGTAACTGACAATGATATGAGCAATTTAATATATAAGCTAACTAATAAAGCCAATGAACAAAACTGAAATAAACAAAACAGAACTGGAATTAAAAGCTAAGAAAAGTAAGTCAGCAGAAAGATTGATTACATGTCATTAGTCATTGTGAAAATTATATGCAAATGCCCAGGCTGCCTACTGTAATCTGGAACATACACACTGATCAGCGTTAACAACAATGTAAAGCATGTAAAATTATGAACAAGAATAAAACGTTAGTACCATAGTAAATGAAATATACATAAGTGAATAACTATGGCATAATAAACATAAAGAAACACAGCATGAAACTATACAACAATAAGAAACAAAACCTCGGCGTGTGCAGGGGCCCTCTGCACAACCTCGGGAAACAGCTATCAATCAAAAATTATGCTCAGAAACAGAGTCTTCTCATATATTTCAGAACACAGTCACAATAATGAAACTAGTGTCACAGCACAGTGGGCTTTTTAACAGCAAAATTACATCCAAAAGATTAACTACTATGCCTATTAGAATGCGTTATTTATAACAAAGGTTGCATAACTATTTTTCCTGGAAAACTACGTGAACAGAGGACACGTGAAGAACAACGTCCTCGGATTTAGCAGCATGGTCGCTGAGATTACGCAATCTTATTGAAAGCAGTTGTTGGATCCACATCGTGGTCAGCCTACAGGTGTCATCGTGCCTCCAAAGATCTGGAAACGGTCACAGAAGTCTTCACGTGCTTGAAAACGGAGTCCTGTTACCGTAGGACTCTCCTGTTTGACCACCGCTTGACCACCGTTGACCACGGCCTTCTTTGACGAATCTAGCTGGACCAATGGGACCTGACCCATGTCCAGGTCATTTCCAACTTGCCCATGTGGCTTGATTTTCCTAATGACACCTGCAATGTAGACTTTAACAAAAACAGCTCCGGAAAGTTGAACCAGCTACGGAAAGTGACAAGATTCTGCAGCTCATAAGAAAAAATCTAGTTCAAACAGCAACACAAAGACATAGTCAAGAAACCACTTTAAATGCTCTATATATGACTAATATGCAATGATATTGATAGCTTAGGAGGTCCAGGTGAATGGAAAGAAGCTAGAAAAATGTGTAGGAAAGATGCAAGTTTGGGGCTCATCAAGGACCACATGTGAAATAAGAATAGGTATAGATAAGGAATGTGGAGTCATTATTAAGAACTTGTGATTTGGATGTATGAATGTATTTGGGTATTTGGAGGAGATTCTCCTATTCTTTAGGATTTATTGTGTAACTTATATTTATTATCTATATTGTAGTTATGCTCCACACTCGCATTGGTGTACATGGTGTGTACTTCTAGAAATTTTATATATTTGATTCATATCGGTTGGTATTAGAGAATACAAACTTATGGTTTTGTTGCTTCAAACGAGTCATCGTGGCGTTTTCACTATAAATTTATTTTTTTTGGTGACTTAGGACGGTGAAATTTTAAACAAATTAAGGAGAGATATCAAAGTAAATTTGGTAAAAATTAAATTTTTTGTTCGTTATACTTTTAGAGATATAACTTATGGAAGTTATGCTTTGTGAATAGTCTTGAAATGAGGGATGCTTGAATTTTTGCTATAATTATCTTTTTTGGAACACCCTATAACATGAAATTTGGAGAAGAATGAGGAGAGATATTGAAATACATAAGATAAAAATTTCAAGGATTGGCTTTTTGTACTTTCAAAAGTATACCATGTAGAAATTAGGGTTTATGATTTTTCCTGAGTTTAGTTTCAAAAAATTCATCATGGAATTTTTGCTATAATGTTTTTGTTTTGTTTTGTTTACGAATCTTATCATTGCTAAATTTTGATGATAATGAGTTATGAAGTTATAACTGGTAAATATTATAGATTTTGGTTAGCTATAATTTCGGTGATATACCTTGTGGAAGTTAGGGTTTGTGATCGGTCCTCAAATTAGCTTTTAAACTAGTCATCAGTAGTTCATTATAACTTTTCCAATAGAATTTTCATACTGTAAAATATTCAAATATTGAGGAGACATATTGAAGTACCTTAGGTAGAAAAATCATAATCATATTTGAAAAATTGGACATGTAGCATAATGTACAATTTCACTCTTAAGAAGTGGCCAATAATAAACAAGTCTTGGGAAAGTTGCCATAGATTTTAGTTGGCATATCAAATTTTGGTGAAACTTGTAGAATTGTAGATAGGACATATTAGAGTATTACATGCAAAAACTGAAGACCCAAAAGGCCAAACTCATAGAGATACATCAGAAGAAATGTTGACTAGAAGGACAACTCGAGAATTGGGTTTTTATAGGTATGTTAACTTCAATGTATCATAACTTTTGATTGGGATGTTTTATTGGGGTGATTCAAAATCCTTTATAAAGGAAAAAAAATACAAGAATATACTTGGAGATGATAAGTGTTTGATATCATTATTGCTATATATTGAATTTGTAATATGAGGGTTTTGGTTAGACCTTAATTAAGAATCAATAGAGATACCTAAATTCAATGGAGATGAAGATAAAGATTAAATCCATCATGTGGAATGGTTAATTAGGGGAAATGAACATGGCATTAATAACTCAATGGTAAAAAAATATTTTCATGGTGAAGCTTGGAAGTGGTGAGTAGTGATTTTTATATTAGATGGGACATCACATGGGAAACATTTGAAAAATTATTGTCAAATAAATGGATCAACAATACACAAATGCAGGCATTGTATAAAATTCAAGATGAATTAAGACAAGCTAAGGAGGAGATCAAGTAATGAGTGTTCAATATCCTTGTTTAATCTCCTTAAGAAGGGTGATGTGTTATCTAAGACAGAAAACCTTAATGCAACATTCGTTAAGGAGATTTAACAATTAAAACAAGGAAAATGTAGCAAGAGGAATTAGGAAAAGAATAACTCAAGGGAAGAATTGAAAAAGAAAGATGAAGAAATATGTCAATTAAGAAACCATAATAGATAACTATTGGACAAACTTAAGAGATTGAAAGAAGAGAATAAAAATTTCCAAAATCAAGAAGAAAAGATGATCTTAGATGAAGATGATACCAAAAGTATTGAAGGAGAAATTTGCAATAAGATTGAAGAAGTGATAGACATGGATGAGGTAAAATTAGAAATGCCTTCTAGAATTGAATAAGGATGTCAAAATTCGATAGATGAGGTCACATTGCAGCTTCAAAAGGAGAAATAAGACAATATTCAAGAAGGTCACTAGAAGATATTTTAAGAAATTGAACTCCATTTAGCCACAAGGGGGCATATATGGGATTAAATGTATATGACATGACCGCAAAGTGGTGCATATATGGGTAAGATGTGCATGTAATGTGTAAATATATATGTAATAGGGTCAACCTAATAATGCAAGGGCCACATGTGTAATTTGTGAATAGGTATATACAGGGATCATGCACTCATAATTGAGGACATGTGACTTGGATGTATGGTTGTATTTGTGTATTTGGAGAAGGTTCTCCCACTCAAGACTTTATTGTGTAACTATAATTTTTTGTCTATATTGGAGTAAGTGCTCTACACTCACATTAGTGTACATGATATGTACTTATGGCTTTTTTGTGCGTATTTGATTCATATCAAAACTATATTACACCTCTTCTCTTAAAGTGTTCCGATAACTTCACCTTTAGCTACAATAGTCAGATATCATACAAGGTCCTTAAAACATGCTACAACAATACTTAGCCAATTTTAACACTTAGGAAACATAAGCATACATGGAACAATAAACATTCAAACACATATAGAGCATCTACACTACACATTGCATGTGGACAAGTAGCACACAAGTCAGTTCCTAAAACCTTTGTGTGTGTGTATTGTTACATATGATACAATGAGGGGTTCTCAGTCACTACTTGCAACTCAATTACTAATAGTATAAGAATGCTATGGTGAATTTCCTTCTAATATTGTGCAAAAAACCTTGTACAACTCAACTCCTAATGCATCTGAAGGCTTGCCTCCTATAGGTCCTTTCTTTGTTTTTCTCACTTATTCAACTTACTCAACTTGTGATGCCAAACCCTTGAACAAGATGATTGCAAATCTCCTTGATGACTCTCGTCATTTGCTTATTGATGATGCCTCAACATAATGAGATGTCTACATATTTATAAGATCCGTTCCATGCACTTGGCATGTTGCGTCATAACAAGTAGACCCAAGTATGTCTTGAGCCAACTTATTCCACTCAACCATTCCGTCTCACACCAAGAGTTTCCTTGAGCATGCCCAATCATCCATTTTTCTAGGTTGTCCAAACCTAGGTTGTTTCATTTTCCAATTCATCCCATTCACTATCCAAGTCAACCTGTCCATTGAGTCGTCCCATTCCATGCCCAAGTCATCCAACTGGTTTTTCCATTTGTACCCAAGTGGGCCATCACATTCGATTAAGTCTTATTTATGCAAATATGACTTTGACACTCATCTAGGTCAATCTAGTCATCATAAGTGCACCCAACTCATCCAAGTCTACACAATTATCACACCCAAGTCAATTTGGCTACATCTAAGTGGGCCTAAGGAATATAGTATGTCCACACCCAATGAATGTGTGCCTAAGGGAGTGCACCTAATGAGTGCACTCCATGATTGCAATCCATGGCAACTTGTGCTCGAAGACACCTCAACTGTCTTTCATAACCCCCAAGTATCGATCACCTAACTCCATTGATGTATATAAGTTTACACACTTCGTCATTAAGTCATTTGAGCCAATTTGTCTAACTCCTTTGGTATGTCATGACTTGTCTCTATCTGTGGTGCAACTTGTCTATCTATAAGTGCTCCTAAACTTGCTTGCAATCCATCTTACCAATGAGAAAAAACATATGCCCAAAGTTTACCATCCTATAGGTTAAGATATTCGCCCATCATATATCTTGTTAAAGAAACCCCAAAATACACCTAAGAAACACAAAATACACCTTGCCAATTTCCAAGTATGCCCAAGCTCACGGGCAATGTGCATTATTAATAAGCCAAGGTGTCTCAACTAAATTATCTATTTAACATGTTTGTTCTGATAAAAATACCCAATGTCACAGCGTTGTATAAACAAAAAACAAACTTACATATGTAGTCTTCCTCCCATAATAAATTATATCTTAATTTTCCTTAAATAAATTATAAATCAGTGGTATACTGCACCTCTTGTGTTAGGCAATGCTCATATAGCCTGGCAAAAATGATTATAAATCAATGGTAAAAAATGCACCTCGTGTGTTAGGGCAATGTCCACGTAGCTTCATAAAATAACTTTTATTAATTTAATAGAAAACCAAGAGTTGTTAAGTCACATAGTCTTGTCAATCAAATTTCAAGTCATGGAAGTTGTATTACTCCTTGATGTGACAAATCACTTCATGCCGGGAATGCGTTGGCAGTGAAAGTGTTATAGCGTACATTTCTGTTTTATAAGCAATGCGTAATCTAGTATGTGAGTCATCATTTCTTCCTATTTATAGATAAAGTGGTATATTTATCTTTGGGTGTGAAGTGTAAGTTCGGAAGAGCATAAAGTCATATGCAATATGTCCATAATGGAATTATAATCGTGTTCAATCAACATCTAAGAAAATTGAAAACTGAAAACTGGCCAGATGAGTATCGTTATTGCTTCCATCACAATCAAAGTATTAAAGAGGATATAAGGATATTCTACATGAATATTAAAGACACGTGCATGATGGAAAATTATATAATTCCACTATTTATACACTCCTCTCTAGAATATGATGCTTTCAAGAGAAAGTCATGAGGATCGGGTATTCTAGAATATGATGTAATAGATTATTAATGTGGAAAAAATAAATAATCTTGTATAAACGTATATTAGCATTTTCCTTATTATCAAATTCATTTTTATCTTCATAATCATCATTCTCATTATAATCATTATCCTTATTAGCATCACCATTGTCGCTATTGTTGTTGTTTTTGTCTCATCATTGTATCCTCATTCTCTTCATCATCAATATCATAATCTCTTTCAATAAATAAGGTGGTGTTGATGGTAGTTGTCATTGGCAATCATCATCATTGTTAAACTATGAGTCCTTAAATGATCAAAAGGTTTGAGACTACCTGCTTATGAGTTGTTATCCTTATCTACTAAAAAGGTGTTGTCATTGTCCACTACATGAGCTACCTGTAAGATTGGTGTTAAATACAGCTTAAAGCCTTTTCTTCGAAGTTCTTGTCTCTTATATTGTGCTTGCTTTATTTCTTAACATGGTATCATAGTTGTTATGGTCTTAACGGCACGATAGTGCCATGGTAACTTTTCCATGGAAGGTAAGCTATTATAGCTCCTCATAGTAGTGATTCATGAGAACATAGCTCACACTAGAAGCAAATATGCATATCTAAAGTGTAATGGCAAAGGAAAACACAAGATCATCATCTTTTCCTTGTTTTAATATCCAGTAGTTTTACCATGTATTTTGAAGAATGCTTATTTGCATCTAGGAAGGGGCAGGATTTTGTTTTTTATTTACATAGTAGTTCACACACAAGCTATAATAATACATAGATTTTATTTGGCACGTTAAATGCATATATCTATAAGATGGAGATTTCCCAATTGAATTTAAACATATTGTTGTGATCCATGAACAATTTTAAGCATGATGGCTCTACATATAAAGGTTAATGTAAATCTAGCTTCTCAATCAAGTTAAAGAATCAATATAGTCCAGGATAGCTAAATCAATTTTTGATGGGTTGTTACATTCTCTTATCCAAATTCAAGCATACATGTGATGTGGGAATCCAAAGTCGTGTGATTTTTTTGTTCATAGGTTGGTATTATTTTTTATGCAAAGGAAACCCACATGCAAAAATGCTTGAGGTTATAATCCAAATCTACGGTCTCCAGCTAAAGGAGACATATATCCCTTTCTCTTTGGTGATTTGTTGGAAATTTGGCTTATATGTCAAGTCGATCAACATTCACCTCATTACACTCTAGCAAAAGAACAAACAAAAGGCATCATAGTGATAAAGTATCAAGCCAATGTTTGGTTTGGTTTATGCAATGCGTTCATAAGGAGATTTGAATTTGAGATCACAATGTCAAATTTTTAAATTTAGAACGATTGCTGGGTTAGATTAGAGTGGGTGTACTTTTATTTTTCTCAAAATAAGTGGTCATATTTTTTGTCAAAATGGATAAAATAATCCTCGTGAATGTTTGCAAATTTATTATGTAAAAGTACAACTTTGGAAGAATTTGAAAAAATTATGTAAAAGTGGGTATATTGCAAATTTGGAAAAATGACAAAAACCTTGTAAAATTGATTGTTTGATTGATGACCTATTTTGTAAAAGAATTCATTGGATGGTGCTTTCAATAATTTTTTTGTCAAATTCAATTCTTCAAAGTTTAAGCATTGTGAAAGAATAGTTGAATATTAAATTGTTTTTCCTCAAAAGTCTTATCAAAGTATTGTGAAGAAAAAAATAGGTTGATGACTTATATTTTTATTTGGGAAAATCCATTGTCATCACAAAGAGGATATGGCAATAAAACCAAATTTTATTGTAGCAAATAAATGAAAGAAATAGCAGACCATTTGGGGAAAAACCTTCCAACAAAAAAGCCCCACTCTTTAAAGTATACTCAATGTATTATTCAATGGCTGAATGGTTACATTAAATCATTGTCTATGTGCTCTCAACAAGCATGTTCATAAAAACTGTAATGATTCTAGAGAAATTTTAGTAACATAACAATAAGTTAAAATTTACGTGCACTGTTTTCATCCAACCCTATCACTCCATAAATAAGCATAACAAAAGCATAAACCCTTTGTGGTTTTCTATTTCTACATGCTGGAAACCATCATCAATTAATTGGAAAATTTCTATTACTTATCATTCATTGCTTGCTAGTGACCTACATTTGTTCTTTGCCACTACTTAGTATTTATTCCCTGTTATTGCTTAGCATTTATTCCTTGCTACTACTCAAAAATCAATTCCTACTCCACTATAGTATGGAAAGGTATATGACGCACACATTCCAACATTCTTCCACTTTTCATATACCTTACAAGAGTATATGGGAGAATGCATCAAATTTTGAAGTAGTTACTAATGCCATAAGGCACCATCACCACTTCAATTTACCTTCACTTATTTTTTCAATGCATCTGCAACATTTTGCAAAATGTCAACTAATGTCATATTTCCATCCTCTATCATGTCCATAATAAAATGGTATTGGATAATACACATGAATTCACCTTCACTGAGTTCATCAATGCATATGCAACATTTTGCAAAAGGTCAACTTTATCTAATATCACCTTTCCATCCTTTATCATATTCCTAACAAAATGATACTGGACAACACACTTGAATTTACCTTCATTGATTTCATCAATGCATTTGCAACATTTTTCAAAACGTAAAATTTCTCTAGTATCACCTTTCATCCCTAATGAAATGGAACTGGATATCTATATGCTTTGTCTTTTCATGAAAGGTCGGGTTATTAGCTAGAAAAATGGCGTTATTTCTATCACTTGAATTGTAATCTATTTTTCTTAACCTTACTTTTGAACACAATTTCATAAGCCAAACAACCTCTTTATATGTGTTAGGGTAAACTTAACTAGGTGAAAGACTCAAGGTTATTAGATCCACAATGGTGGTTTCAAGCACATGGTTTTGATGGCTTGTGGAAACAGAGCCCATGTATTACATGTGATGAAGCCTTTAAAGGATGGCAGATTCTCCATTTTAATGTGCCTAAGTTGAGAGAGGGCTCACTTGGGCAAGTTAGGATGTTTGTTGACTTGGCCTCTTTTAAGTCAAGGCATGGTTACATTCAAGCCATATGATAATAATAAATCTATTACTTTGTTTTTCCTAGCTTCGGTTTTCAAGGGAAAAATATGTGTTTTATGTGGTTGTTATAATTATTTTCTCTTGCATTGTATTTATTTATAACAATGGTATCACAGATTTTTTGGCTTCAAACAAATGTTTTTGTGGCTAAGGGGTTTTGCTCGAACTTGCGGTAGACCCTATTATAGTGGGAGATTTGTAGAATCACGTCTTGTGGTGAAAAGAAATGATGAGTAATTAAAAAACAGAGATCAAAAAATTCAATGGACAAAGGTTTGAGTTGTGGAAGCTCAAAATGAAAGATATGTTGGTGGACAAAGATCAATGTATTGTTGTGGACCCATGTACTACGCCAATATGGATGTTGACATAAGACTATACCGAGTTGGATTGAAAGGCAAAGAGCACATTATAATTATGTCTCTTAAATTCATTTTTACTAAATGTTTTAGGAGAAGATATAGCGAATGCATTTTGAAACAAGTTAGAGACTTCATATCAATCTAAGTCCCTTGTGAACAAATTATTCTTGCGAAGAAAATTGTATAACCTGAGGATCAAGTATGGAGACTCAATGGCAGAACATATAAATTCTTTCAATACTATGGTAAGTTAGTTATTATTCATTGATATTAGTATTTCAAATGAAGATAAGTGTATCAGTTTGTTGTGTTCTTTACCAGATTCATGGGATAGTTTGGTTGTTGCCATAAATAGTAATGCAACTACTTTATGTTTTGAGGATATATTCGTATTCTTGTTATCAGAGGAGATGAGATGAAAATACATAGAAGTGAAAACTTAGTTGTCCTATAAATTTGACATGAAGGATCTTGGTGTTGCAAATTTCATTTTGGGAATGGAATTTAAAAGAGATTGGGTAAAGAGGAAAATCTGGATAACTCAGAGGAAACATGTTGAGATAATTTTGTAGAGGTTTAATATGCATGAATGCAATTCAATAAAGGTCCCCATTCCTGTAGGTGTAAAGTTATTTGCATAACAATGTCCCAAGACACAAGAAGAGGAAGAGGACATATCCCATGTTCCATATTCCATTACGGTTGTAAGTTTGATTATCCAATGGTATGTACTAGACCAAACATTGTACATGTATGGGAGTGTTGAGCAGGTATATGTTGAAAACAGGGGAGGAGAATTGGACAACAATAAAGATGATTTTTAGGTGTTTTCATGGCACTACTGATTATGGTTTGTGCTACCAAGGAAGACGGGGGTTGGAAAAAGTGTTAGGAATACATGGCTTCATTGATATAGCCTTTACTGGTGATATGGATAAGAGAAGATATATAAGTGGGTATATGTTTAACCAATTTGGAGGAGAAATTAGTTGGATGAGCAAGAGGCAATTTGTATTGTCACTCTTAAATATAGTTGCTAAATACATGGAAAACACTCATGCAAGCAAGGAAGAAATATGGTTATAGAGATTTTGTTCAAATATTGGGTCAATACAACAATTTGTGAGGATAGATTGTGACAGTTAGAGTGAAATCTTCCTAGTGAAGGATCCAACATATCATTCTAACACAAACCATATATGATGTTTAGTATCACTTTGTGAGAGATGGTTGAAGAAAAAAAGGTATTGCTGGTGAAAGTGGACACTTTGAAGAATGTTGCAAATTAATTAACAAAATATGTGAGCACTAAGAAGTTCTCTTAGTGTAGAGAAACAATGAATGCTATTTCCCTGAATTGTTGATCATGTACTCCTATGAACCCCTATGTGCAAAGAAACAAACATAAGAATATTGGGAATGTACTCCATTCATTGTATTTTGCATTAGGCACAATAGGGGGATCATGGGGGGGTAGTATCCCCTTGTTCAGGGGGGTTGTGTAGTATACCTAGTGGGGATAGTATGGTGTACAGAGGGAGGTACCCAAAGGAATAATGTAATAATGGGATGGGCCATAGTTAATAAATAAAGTATCATGTAAGGGACCACAAGTAGTTAACAATAATGTGATAAGCCCATGGTATTAGATGTATGGTACTGAGAGACCCATGGTAATGACCCATGGTATTGTATGTATGAAGCCTATATAGAGGCTAGAGACTCCCCATTGAGAGATATCAAGGAATATTGTATGAACAAGCATATGGCTTGTGGAATGTTTTCCTTATTTAAGGAGTGATTGTATGGTGTTACCCTACCTCAAGGGTTTTCATTAATAAAAATATGAAGTTTATATATTTCTCTCTGGTTATTTCTGGGTATATTTATAATTTTATATATTTGCAGATCAGATACATTACAAGTGGTATCAGAGCACTTTCTTGGGCAAGCAGAGAGTTTTTTTTTTTTTTTTTGTAGGAATTTTTTGGGGCGGTGAGTTTGCAGATCATATCTAAAACTTCTGGTGCAAAATTTGCAGAAAAAATCACAGATATGAATCCTTTGCAAAGCAAAGCCCAAATTCAAAAAAATTTCGGCTGAATCGGAGTCCGAATGAGGGAGATATTGCTCATTTAAAATTAGTTGTGTTGCAGAAAATTTTCAGACGAAAATTCGTGGACGACGGATCTCCAGTTGATTTTTGCAGTTTTTATGCGGAATTTTGAGAAACTAATTGTAGATATGAGATCCTCTTGAAAAATTACCCAATCGAAAATAAAATAAAAATAAAAATAAAAAAATTGGTCGAATTGGAGTCCGGATGAGGGAGGTATAGCTGATTTAAAATTAACTCTTTTTTTTTCTTTTTTTTTTTTTGTGATGGCAGAACAGTTGCAGCGCGAATTTGAAATTCCAAAGTGCCCAGATCATGATTTATATCACATGGGAAGATGCATAATGTCACTCCATTTCCAAAAACAAGTTATAATAAGGATTACGAGCCATATTAATTGAGTTGTGTCCATTTTAAAATTTCACCAAAGTAAGTGATTTTTTCAAAACCCTCTTCATGGTTTCTTGCAAGATGTTTTTTACAGGAAAAGATGATGGGCCGACTATTGAAAATTCTATAGAATCTCAGAAGTGGATCCACCCATGGGGTTGGAATGACTCCATAGGGAATTATTTGAAAGGTGAGGCTGCTATATGGTGGAAATCACTTGAAAGTAAGATTCAAAAGTTGTGTCGTGCTGATGAAATTGAAAAATTATTTTTGGACAAAAGGTCTCATACTGGAAAGAAGGAAACCAAGAAACGTAAAGGGTTATTTTTTATTGGTATCTCCTTATTACAGGTTCATGGATGTATTCAGAAGGAGAAGATCATTATGTCTATAAATCCTAGTTGCAAGCATAATTTTATTAATGTTAATTAGGCAAAAAAATTGCAAGTTCTAGCAAAACACATTGAAAACACACAGATTGATAATGCGGATGTTCAAGTTTATAAAGATTTGAAGCTTTCTATAGATAAGTATGCGTTGCATTGTGATTTTTATACTTTAGATATGGATAACATGGATGTTGTTTTGGGATATCCTTGGATGGAATCTTTGGGTACTATCAATATTAATGTGTAGAAGAAATTCATGAAGCTCTAGTATAAAAAGAAGAAAATTACATTGTAGGATATTTCCATTAAAACCCAAGCAAATACTATGGAGGCAGAAGCACAAAGATCTAATGACATTGACACATCAGATGATGAGCCTTTGATGGTCGACAACCAAACACAAACATCAAACCAGGTACCAGAAAAAGCACCAGACACCACTCAGGCACCAATAGTAGAGGAATTTAAGAAAGATATTCCATTAGTTAAAGCTTCAGCATATCACCACCCAAATCACCCAACAAAACAATAACCATTAAGGTGGCAAAGAACTAATGACAAGGAAAACAACCCCAGGACCACTGATAGTGTGGTGCGTCAATCCGCCCACAACACATCAACTTCCATCTCAAGCGAGCGAGGCACCAACTGGATCGAGGGTTTACCTTTCTCTTAGATGGATAGATGCACGTGCATGGTACCAGTGGACTACTCTTTTGAGTAGATCTTATTATTTATGTTCTTCTTATGTTTTAGGGACAAAACATGTTTAAGGGGGGTGGAATGTAGTATACCTAGGGGGGATAGTATGGGGTACAGAGGGAGGTACCCAAGGGAATAATGTAATAATGGGATGGGCCATAGTTAATAAATAAAGTGGTTAACCTGCATCATGTAAGGGACCACAAGTAGTTGGTAATAATGTGATAATCCCATGGTATTAGATATATGGTATTGAGAGACCCACGGTATTGTATGTATGAAGCCTATATAGAGGCTAGAGACTCCCCATTGAGAGATGTCAAGGAATATTGTATGAACAAGCATATGGCTTGTGGAGTGTTCTCCTTCCTTAAGGAATGATTGTATGGTGTTACCCTACCTCAAGGGTTTTCATTAATAAAGATTTGAAGTTTATCTATTTCTCTCTGGTTATTTTTGGGTATATTATATTTTTATATATTTGCAGATCAGATACATCATAGGTTGCAAGGGGGGTGAAACCGATTTATTAGGGGGTTCATAAGAGGGTGGAAGCCTCATTATTCACAGGTTCACGGGCAGTGCCCCCAAAAAAATGTTGGGCAGTTTTTTGTGTTCATTTTTTGTGGTTTTGACACATGGTTTTCACCTTTAGTGGTTTTCTGGTGCATGGTGGTTTATCCCATGGTTTTGTAGTTTCAATTAAGGAACTATAGTTGTATTATAATATAGGGTAACTAGATTAGAAGTTTATGGATGCCACTATATATATATATATATATATATATATATATATATATATATAGATATACATACGTGGGTTTCTCAAATTTGGGCTTCCAAGGTAAAATCTACGTGTTAATGTGTGGAATTCTTTCCATTGCATATTTTTTCTTTTATTAATGTTCTATTTTCAATAATTAATTATATAGAGTTAAAACCTACATTTGGTATTAGATCCAAGTGATTGTGGCCTATAGAAGGAGGTGATGGTTGCAAATGTTGACAAATTCTATGTTAAGGTTGATGCGAACATAAAGAAGCCTAATTGGTGTTTGACTAGCATACATGAAGATTGATTGAGAATAAATAGATGTTTAACAAGATTTTGTGAGGATATCATATGTTGCGAGCATGTGTGTAGACATGAGAGAATGGTAGCATAAGTGCCAAATAACAATAGAAGAAAAAAGAAAACATTTAGAGATGAAATTTGTAAATTACATGTATATGGGAATATAACTATAAGACTTGGTTATGCAAATTGCTAGTAATTTCTTAAAGTAGACCTAAGTGATAAGGGAGGAGAGCATGCAAATTTCCTTGTTCAAGTTTAAAGGGGGGAATGTTAGGGTAAACTTGGCAGGGTGAAATAGTCAAAATTGTCACATCCACAGTGGTGGTTTTGGGCACATGGTTTTGATGGCCCATGGTATTAGAGCACATGGATTACATGTGATGAATCCTTTAAAATGTTTGGCAATGCTCCATTGTACTATTCTTGAGTTGAGCAGAGGGCTCACTTTGCCGGGACATAATGTTGGCTAGTTTGGCTTCTTTTAAGTGAAGGCATAGTTGTGCTTAAGCCAAATGATAATAATACATTTGTTAGCTAGTTTTTCTTGCTTTGGGTTTTCCATGATTAAATATCTATGTTTTATGTTTTATTGTTGCTATAATTATTTTCTCTCCCATTGTCTTTATTTCTAAAAATGGGCATGAGTAGTTTTCATATATTATGCCTCCATAGTGGACAAAGAAACCACAACTTGTCTCTTTCTCGTCTAACTTACTTCTCCACTAAATAGTCAAAACATGTATCCACTTGTAGACCTCCTTCTATATACATCCCCTACAAAATAAATATCTACATAACCCTATAGATCCATTAACTATGGGTCCCTTTAAACATCATTATGATAGAAAATGGAATATTCAATGTACTTCATGAATACTTGAAGATCGTCTTTACTATAACTCAATATTTACATCTAGTATTGATTTGTAAATTGTTATGGATATTCCACGAAAACATTTCGTCACAATAAATCTTACAATACTATGAAATCTTAGATTTATGAAAGTTATTTCCTTCAATCCCATATTATTTATTTACTATATTTGCTTGAATTTATGAAATAATTGAAATAAGAAATGGAAAGGAAAAACACATAAAAACCATCCACACAAATGAACACAAGATTTACACTAGGAAACCCAACATAAGAGAAAACCCTGCTAGAATGCAAGGCCTATCCTATTTTATTTTTGCTTTAGTTATAATGGTGTACATACAAAGGAATTAACACTCCTACGGAGTTATGTTTAACACTATGATCTAGATGTCCACTACAAAATCGTCCTTCTCCTTTGTTATGCTATGAAAATACCACTCTGAGTTGTTATGTTAAACTATGGAACAAGTACAATGTAAAATAATTGAACCACTTCTCATGTTAGCAACTCAATATTTAAAATTGTTTGATAGGAACATAGGGGTAGGTTTTTGACATACTCAACCCTCAATTGTGATAAGGTTTTGGACCTTCTAGAATCTTCTTGAAAGTCACATGTATTTAGACCTGCATGCATTTGTAATGGAGGACAAAATGGAAACTCATATCATGGCGTTCAACAAAGTAGGTCAACTTCTAAGACGTATAAATTTCACATATGAGTTCTAATTAAGAAAAGATCTCATTATGTAGTTCAATATCAAGATGTGTGCATAAGTTTTGGATCCTAAAACCATAGAAACATTATTTAATTCCTTAAAATTATTATGGAACGTTTTGGACCCCAATTTATTAAATTGGTACGTACAACTAAAATGGCCTTGTAATATGATTCATCCATTTTTTTCCACCCAAAACATATCAAGATAGATAATGAATAGTACAATTATACAATATAAATCATATCTCCATATTTAGAGAGGTTTTTGGCCTCCTAAATATTTATTATATGGGGTGAGGGAATTTTCCCTCTACTTTATCCTTGGAGTACCATATTGCTTTGCATAGAAGTTTTCCTTTCAACCAAATTTACTGAAGTTCATACGACCCCTATCATGCAGTTATGGACATCTTCTTCAAAACCATGGTTTTTGTGAACTCTAACTAAGCATCTAGTGTTATGTCCTCTATGGTAGGTAGGACTTATTCCTCCTCCTAATATAACTTGGAAGGTTGGTAGAGTTTCAAATTCTCCACATTCACTACTAAGTAAATGCACATGTATAGGGGTATACTAATTTTATAGGTGTTATGTACCACCTTATCTAATACCTCAAAAACGGCATATCACAGAGCCTTGATCTTCTTACCAGGACCCTACCATATTGATCCAAGCACCTTAAGAATGATAAGAATTCAATGCATACAATCCACTTTGAGGGTGAAACCTCCCTTTACAGTGAATCCTATTGGACACCTAATCTGTCAATGTTATGGTGTGGAATGTGAACTATTATGGGGAGTCCAAAAGACTTGGGAAGTTAAATCCAATCGTAAAAAAATTGTATTTATATCTTTATCATCTTGATGAAATAGAAATCCATGCCTATTCTTTCATTCTAGTTTGCACAGTTCAAGAATGGTATCAGAGCAGGTCCTACTCAAGAAACATGTGTTTGCCTATTTTCCATTATGAACTTCTAAGTAATCCTATGCATTTTTCATGCCATTTCTTTGAGAAGTATTGAAATCCTTAGTCACTTCTCTATGTACACACAGTTCTAAAACCCCATTTATGTATGAACTTCTACCCTTCTCTACCCCAATTCAGACATTCCTCAACCAAATTCATTCTTTTTTCGCTTGTCTGCAGTCCATAAATATCTAGGGCTAAATAAGGGCTTTATGGACTTAACACATATAGTCTTCCCTTGTTTAGTTGTAACCAAACTCTGTATTGCACTTTGAATGTTTTCTTTGTTCTATGTTGGTCATGTCAAGCCTTATACCTATCATGGGACTTCTTCAAAGTTTCTTGTACTTACAAATGGATCCACCTAATATTTTTGACAAACTTCTCTACTCTTAATGCTTATTCTCTAATATATTCCCTCACTCCACCCTGATGTCCATATACAACATCCAAGGGTGAAGGTGGAAAATACCCAAAATAAATTTGAAATGGGGACTTACTAGTAGAAGTATGAACTTCTCTCAGTATAAGAGTCTTGATTATAAATGATATTTTCATCCCAATCCTTCATATGCTTATGATTGTAACCCCTCAAAAGCTACACCAAAGTCACTTTGGATACTAATTTCTACCCATACATATATGGATAGAATGTTGTAGACCTCTTCAACTTATTGTCCCTCTTCTCCCAAAGTGTACTTCAAAAGGTGTTGAGAAATTTAGCCCCTATTTGAGATGATACTCCTTGGTATCCCAAAGTGTACTTAGCCTTGTTCAAAGAACATATTAATTGTTTTTTTTCCTTTGATGATCTTTTTATAAGGAATCAAAATGCACATTTTTCTAAACCTATCATCTACCACAAATAATTAGTCACCCCTTCCTTGTTTTTGGTAACCCACCCGCAAAATTGATGTAAATTATTTCCAAGGATGCATGGGTATAGCAAAGGGATGGTATAGACCTTGTTTCATGTTATTGGCTTGTTTATACAATTAATCATGCATCCTCTAATATGTCGTGCTACATCTTATTTCATTTTGGGCTAGTACACATACCTTTGTAACCTAGCAACTATTTTCCCAACACTAAAATGTCTTGCAACCTTGGAGGTGTGAAACTCTATGGTAAGATGCAATTTATCACCATTAAGGACACTAAGCTTGTCCAACTTATAGAGTAACTTGTTATGGAGATGATAGTTTGCCTTGTTGTTACCCTCTTCTAAATATATTTGGCCCTGTAGCTATTGCAACACCTATTTGAAGTCCTCATCTTTTGTAGATGCTTTGTTGTATGCATACACACTTCTTCCTTGATATAGAATTCTTTTGATTATGTTCTGTATGTAAACATGGATTTCTTTGATCTATATTCATGTGGTAATGTTAACTACATTTCATTAATTCATTGTGTCTTTATGAATTAATATTTCACTCAATGATCCATGTTGTAAAGTTATAAAGTTGAAATTTAAGAAATGTTGATAGCAATTAATGTTATTAGAATATAATGTTAAATGAAAAACAAACATGTGTCCAAATAACACATTTACTAGTTTAACATTTGATACATGTTCAAATAATACATTTAATAATGACATTCAAGCTTATATCAAGCTTGTTACAAATAATATATCAACTACATAGAGAGAACCCTCCCATGCTTAGACCATGGTCAACAAAGCAACATTATTTCTTGAATGCATCCAACATGTTGAATAACAAGTTCACGATATTCAAAAAAAGCTAATGCCAAGTAAACGTGGCAACACAATTAGCATTAGATTCCACATAAGTTTCAATTTGATGATAAGATATGTTTGCACTTGTAGAAAGAGTGATTTACAAGCCCCCATGGGGAGTTCATACCACTTTGATATGAATATTACACCATTACTAAGGTTGTGTGTAGTGATATTTTTGAATTAAATATTCCAACTTTCCTTGGATTATACCTTATATTTTATGTCAAGCTACTTCAACCGTATTTTCCACCTTAATTGGATGGCTCGAAGGTGATAGAGAATTGATAGTTTTACACCTTACCAGCGCTACAATAGTTTTGTAGATCATTAAAATTTCACTATATTTTTTGGGCACTTCCCATGGATTTTTGGCAATTGGTTAAGCTTTGAATCATAAATTGCTATGCTGGTCAAACACTTTGAATACACTTGTAATGTCCAAGAAACACTCCAAACATAGGCCATATGTGAAACTTGTACCAATAAGAAGTTGACATATCAATTAGGCTTCTTAGACCCCATAGTGCTTTTGATGGCTCATTTCTTAGGTTAGAGTTTTTTCCTCTTAGGGTTTTACACTTTCTGTTATAAGGTAATATCACCCTCTTGTGATGGGATTTTTGTTAATGAACATGAACAACACATCTATTTTTAGAGATAAGTTACCATAATTCTAAACAACTTGTATTACCTTGCTTGTAGTATTTTCACTATTTCATTCCTTAATAGAGTTTAGGTTTCATTTATTATTATGTTTTCATTAAATTATATCTTTGTGTTATTTCACCGATTATTGTTATCTTCATTAATTAATAATCTAGATTGTTAACATCATCATAATGAGGGTCGTTTGGTTCAAGGGGTGGAGATGTTATGGTTTGGACCAACTGCAAGGGGGATCATAAATCCAAACATTCCCACTTTCCATGGAAACCTGCTTTTCTTGCTTCCTTGCTCCAACCATTTTGACCTATTCCCATTTAGTTCTTCATAATGAATTTTGATTAGGTCTTCATCCATGTAAAATTTTTTAGAGGGAGTATGTAGAGTTTTCCTAAACCATAAATTTGGATCCTATCCTAGTGTTCTTAACCTTATTAATGAGGAGATTTTTATTGGTAAACCATACCCTTTGTGATTTAAATTTGTTTTTTTGTTTAAGGTGTTGTGCACAAATTCCTTCAAAGATTCAAGTGGGTTGTATAACTTCTTTAGGCCTCTAGTCTATAAATTAAAGATCTTCAATTATTTTTAGTTGTCTTTTTTTTGAATTTGGTTTGGACCATTGCATCAATAATAAGTTGTTCATGGAAAATTAAAGGGGTGAAATTTCTTTAATTGGCTAGTTTTTGGACATTTTATGAAAAAAATATTTGATCATCTCGTTAAAATTCACCTTTTTTTTACATATATATGATTTAATGGATAATATTCGTCAACAATTTACCAATTTTAATAATAAATTATTATTTTTAATAGAAACCAATAAAATGTAAATATGATTTATTAAGGAATACACGTGTCAATCAATTCCAAGTAATGAAAGTTATATTACCCCTCACGCGTGAAAGTGACCACAATCGTGAAAGTGTTATGTTGTACATTTGTGTTTTATAAGTAATGCTTAATCCGATATGTAAGCTTCCCATATTCTTTCCATTTATGCATATGGGTAAGTTTCGAAGAGTGCAATTTGAGTTGCATGCATTGAACCAATGTAAACCATAATGTGTTCAGTCAACATCTAAAAAGCGCCAAAAGACCATGACCATCCAAGTGGATTAAAAGGATATCAAGAATGGTAAATCATATAATTCCCGTACTTCTAGAAAAGCCATGCACATACTCTTCTTTGGAATATTTTATATATATATATATATATATATATATTGGAAAAAAGTGGAGGTCCAAATTATATATTATATATATATATATATATATATTATATATATATATAATTAATTTATTTTTTTTTTTTAAAAAATTTGTTACTAGTTATTATTATTTTTAATTTTGTTTCATTTTTTTAAAGAATTATTTATATGATATTTACTTTATTTCAAAGTAACGTGTCAAATGCATTATTGTTTTTTTTTTTTTTTCATTTACTTTCATCATTTCACTTGTCATATTGTCCATCTTCATAAGGAGTGACAACTTTGAAACTGTCACCAAGATTTTCACATTACTCTACGTTTAAGAGGTGAGGGGTTTCTTCGCATACACACATAGGTACCTTCATCCCTACACCACTGTGTCTTATCACCATCTTCCTTATCATCATCATCATCATTAACACCACCATCACTATTATCATCATTATCATTATCTTAATTATTGTTATCTTCAACCATATATATAATAATATCTCTTTTAATAAATATAATAATACTAAAAACTATTATTATTATCAAATAATATATGTGTGTGTGTCTATACATGGAGTTTGGATTACACTTTTTGGCAAAGGGAGAATGAATTTATGTGAAAAAAGGGAGTTCAAGCCATTTTAAGCACTCAATCAAGTCATTTTTAAGTGATTGATCAAGTTGCTTGAGGGGTAAGAGATAACTCGATCGAACGTTAAAACGAACACTCGGTCAAGCTCTTGTGTAACCCAAGGTACAAGAGCTTGATTGAGCTATGGGCTCGATCAAGCCGTCAATTCTTATTAAAGACCCAACTGCAGTATGGCAAGCCATTTTGTGTAGACCACGAGGAAGAAGGAGCTCGATCAAGGGTTTCTAACCACGGCCGAGATGGAGGAGCTTGATCCCGCTGTTGAGCGAGCCCACCAACATCCTAGAGGCTCAAGCCAAGGTAGGTTTCCTATCTTTTTTTGTATCTTTTTTTTTGCAAAATAAAATAAATTAATTTGAAATAAAAACCCACCATACAAAAACCACAAAAAAAGCCACGAAAACCACCATGAAAACTATACAAAACTATCAAGAAAACCACAAAAAAACAACTTAGAAAGACACAAAAAACCACCAATAAAACCTTTGAAAATCACCAAAAAAAACTTATAATTTAGGTTTTTTTTTTTCATTGTATAAGTTTTCAATAATTGCCCTTGAAAACCATCAACAACCACAAAACCACAAAAAAACAACTTAGAAAGACACAAAAAACCACCAATAAAACCTTTGAAAATCACCACAAAAAAAGTTATAATTTAGGTGTGTGGTTTTTTTTTTCATTGTATAAGTTTTCAATAATTGCAATGGTAGCATTTTATTATGAATTTTCTCTGATTTTGAATGGTAAAAACTTTATTTTCTAATTATTTTAAGTTATAAATTTTTCCTTTGGAATTTAGTGAAATAATTTTTCAAAAAAAATTGAATTTTTGTTATTTAAAATGCATTTTAAATTTTGAACAAATTTGACCAAAAATAACTCTAATAAAGAAAACAACCAAACTATAACCAATAAATAGATTAATTAAGAGCTTGAGATTGACATAATGAGTATAGTTGCTCATGGAACCTCTATTTATCAAATTAATTTTTATTTTATTAATATTTATTATTATTTTTTATAAATTTAAATTAATTTATATTTTATTTTTCTTTAATAATAAATATAATAATTTGTTTTAAAAAATTAATTGTGCTTAAATAAACTATTAACTAAATTAAATATACAAAAAAGAAAATTTGGTTATATATATATATATATATATATATATATATATATATATATAATATATATATATATAACTTTAATAACTATGACATAACATAAGTATAACTACATATGTATAATATTATCAACTATATATATATATATATATTTAACATAGTGTGCTTTTCATAATAACATAAGATGGGTGATGCTTAACAATTTTTAATTTTCCTTAAAATTTCCATTACTCATATTTGTCGAATAATCTAATGATATGACAACTATATCTCTTAGTTCCCACCCTTTATTAAATTTATTAGTTAATTAATAATTTTGTAACTTACACTTCATATATTAACAATAGATTTCATTTAATTAGACCTTACATCAGAACAATTTGATGTGACTCAAGTATGGTAGAATAACTAATCATGAACTATAAGTAACTATAGTGGCCGCTAATAAGACATGTGGAGTAACAATTCCAAAGAAAAAATTATAATCCAAAGCTATATATAGTTATGTTAACTAAAGTTAACATTTATTCTAACTTTTATATATAGTTATTTTATGTTAACTATAATTATATATAGTTATAACTAAATAATTGTAATCATATAATTGTATGTTGAGAAATGGCAACAAGAAATTCTAGTTGAATTTGTCCTTGAATTAAATTGAGAATCAAAATCGAATTTTATTCTCATAGCAACTTGTAAACAATTAATTAAGTTTAATTAACTTAATTAGCTTAGGTATTTCGAGTTGGAAGTTTTTCTGTATTCATGTATATGTTCTCCCTAAAGTTTAGGGGTCTAGTATGAGTTTAAATAGAGTTGGAAATTAGATCTCTCAGTTTATTGAGTGAAGTTCAGTTAAATTAGTTCCAAACTATTTGAGAAACTAATAGCGGACTAACAGTTAGTTGGTGCACTAATGCATCCACTAGTGCTACTCCATTTAACTGAAGATTCCCTCATGAGAAACCTATGCATGTCAGTTCAGAGAAAGACGTAGTTGAGACTAGAGTACTGGGACAATGTAGTATCAATGGTATTATTTACTGGAGTGTAAATATCATGCATGCATCAAAGATTGATCCTATGTTTGGATTGCGTAGTTTTCGAAGCATCGATTCCCTTTAAATATGGGCTATTCATCCTAGGAATTGCATAAGAGATTAGGAGCTTGGAGTGCTGCAGAATTGGCTAACTGTTGGCAAAGAGCTAGCTTGTGAGCTGAGAGAGTTGAGCATACTTGTGCAGAATTGTTCTAGTGCGAACAAGATTTGTATATTCACTCATATTTCTTATATATCTAATACGGATAGCAGTGTTTTGATAAGTGGCTTTCCCCAGATACATCTTGTGTTATGTGCCATTGATTTATCTTCTTCTTGTTCTTATTGTTTTCATCGATCTATTAGCTTTCGCTGGTTGAAAATAGAAGTAGATTCTTGTCCTTTGCTTTAGTACATTGCATGAGCTTGTGAATCTACATGATTTTCTACATGGCATCGGAGGTGAGAACAATATACTAGAGGAGATTTAGAAGTTTTGAGTTTTGGCTTACAGGTGAAATTCAAAATTGCAATACAATGTACTTCAGGATCGGCAGATGCATTCTATGGTTTGTAGCTTGAGTATGCCTTGGAAGGCATCTCGAATTTTATAGCATGGGGGGACAGATTGGAGACTGTGCTAGAGGATAATGGATTGAAGGAATTCATTGATCAAGAAATTCCTAAGCCAACAACATCGAATGCACATAATTTGGCCGAATGGAAGAAGTGTGTGGAGAAGGAGAGGCGGATAATCCTTTAGGGAGTTCGAGACCACATTGTCTTGAGTCTCCATGGAAAGGAAACTTCGTATGGTATGTGGAAAGCAATGTCAGAATTGTATCAAAACAATAGTGACCAAAGGAAATTGACACTAAAGGACAAACTTTGAAAAATCTAAATGGTGAAAGGCGAGACTATTCCAAAATACTTCACCATGTTCACTCAATGTCGTGATGAACTTGGAAGGGTTGGTATTACGGTTTCCGAGGATGATATGGTGAGACTTGTTCTTCTAGGACTCCCAAAGAGATGACATAGTTATCAGGACTTTGTCAATGGTTGGGAGAAGCTACCAGATTAGGAATGACTGTGGTCAGATTAGATGCAGGAAGAGACCAAGAGGAACACCAGGGATGCTCTTCATCAAAGAATGATGATGAAGAGAATTGTGCCTTAGAAATTAAGGCAAAGAAAGGGAAAGGGAAAGCTTCCCATTCCAAATTGGATTCTTATCATGGAGGTAAGAAGAAAGACATGATGAAAGTTAACTGCTTCCATTGTCACGACCTGGGCCATTTTGCTACAAATTGTCCACTCAAGAAGTCTAAGAAGAAGTCCTCAGGAAGAGCAGTGGGTGAGGCTTTGGACTCTCAATTCAAATTGGATTTTTCCCTCATTGCATGTATGGTGGCATAAATGATGGGAATTGTATGGTATTTAGACAGTGGAGCTTCATTCCACATGACTGGTGAAAAAGAGTTATTCAGTGACCTAGAGGAGAAATATCTCCAAATGTATATCGAGATGGGTGATGACAAGAAATATAGTGTTACTAGATTGGGCACAATTACATTTTAAAGGGAGAATGGGGCTCCACTCACCTTGAAGAATGTTATGTATGTTCCCGGGTTGAAGAAGAACTTGGTATCCATTACCATGCTTGAGGATAGAGGCTATGATGTGATCTTCTCGAAAGGAAAGGTGTTCCTTTGACACATAGCCATGAGTCAAGTAAAGAAGATAGGGATTTGGGTGAATAATCTCTATAAGATGGATGTAGATGAGTGTGCTTCTTTGAGCACAAAAGAAGAAAGGGTGCAAAGTCGAGACATTGGCAAGTTGTGGCATAGGCGATTGGGCCACTTGCATCATGGGGCTTTGAAGATATTGAAGCAGATCTCTACTAGTCTTCCTAAAGGTACGCTTGAGCAAGTTGATACATGCAAGGGTCGTACTTTGGGAAAATACACCAAGTCTTCTTTTCACGACAGAGACAATCGAGCAGAGGCTATTCTAGAGCAAGTCCATTCAGATGTGTGTGGACCATTCTTGAAAACATCCATAGCCAAACACCAGTATTATGTTATATTTGTTGATGACTATTCTCGTAAATGCGAGATATTTTTCATGTAGAAAAGGATCAAACTTTCACAAAGTTTTGTGAATTTAAAGCATTGGTGGAGAAAGAGTAGCACAAGAAGGTTAAATATCTACGGAGTGATAACATTGGTGAGTATGTCTCAAACGAGTTTAAGAACTTATGTGTAGCGAAAGTGATTAAACAAGAGCTAACGACACCCCATAACCCTCAGCAGAATGGGGTGGTCGAGAGGAAGAACATAAGCATAGTAGGGGAAGTGAGGGTGATGTTGCATGATCAAGGCCTACCACTACACTTGTGGGATGAGGCATGCAACACAACCATTTATGTTTAGAACCATAGACCACATCAAATACTTGAGATGATGACACCAAAGGAGGCTTATTCTGGTAAGAGGCCAGATGTTGGTCACTTCAGGATTTTTGGGTCATTAATGTATTTCCACGTGGCCAAAGATGCATGAAAGAAACTTGGGCTGACAACAGAGTTGGGGATATTTGTGGGGTATATTGATACACCTCACAACTATCGGGTGTACTTGTCGATTAGCAAGATGACAGTGGTTCGTAGGAATGTCAGATTCGATGAGGAGAAGGCCATGCAAGTTTCCTTTGAGAGGGAGCTTGAGCTACATGAGGATGATGAGCTTTAAGCTCCTAAGGTTGAGGAGCCTCAGATTGATGTGGAGTAGCCACATGCAGAGGATCCGAGAGTGGAGACATTATCTTAGGAAGAGTCTTCCAAAGAGGGAAGAAAGTGCAACAGAGAGGCTGACAGATTGTTTGATGATGCACAGGAGAATGTGGGAGCACCCACTTCTCAATGCAGGCAGAGGAGGTCACCTGAGAGGTACATTGGATACATGGATCTTATGGGCGAATGTGTTTTTACAAATCCATCTTCCTTTAAAGAAGCAGTGCAACAACTAGTTTGGGTTGATGCCATGGTGGAGGAGTATGACTCCATAGTTCGTAACACTATTTGGGATGTGGTCCCGAGATCGGAAGATAAATCAATGGTCAGATCCCATTGGCTTTACATGGTAAATCAAGCTGCAAATGGTAGTGTGGAGAAGCATAAGGCTAGATTTTGTGGCCCATAGATTTTCATAGGTAGAGGGGATTGACTATGATGAGACCTTTTCTCCTGTTGCATGGTACTTGTCAATCAGATCTATATTGGCACTATCAACACATATGGGTTGGAAGATACATCAGATGGATGTTAAGATGATCCGGATTTAAACAAGAACGCAACAAATTACAGATTTAACCATAAACACAGAGATGCAATGTAAATAATACTTCATTTCATTAATGTAAAATACTGAAATATGGTTACAAACAGAAATGGAAATACACCAGTTAGGGCGATGGTAGCTTATCTCTAAGAAGAGATGTGGCGGTTACATGCCTCTGAACTGAACTACAATAAGGCTCGAGGGCCTGTTTATTATTGAACAATAAGAGTAAACCCTAAGCAATCAAAACCCCAACCCAACGAGATGTAACACCAAGAGTTTATGGGCCCCGTTGGGGTGAGTCGGATAGCCAACTTCCTGGGATCGTGACTTGGTCATATTATCTCCGTTTGACGCGCATGATAGCTCGTTGGAAAGATCTCTCCGAGGACTACGACACAAAAAATGATTTTAGGCAAAAACTGTTGCTGGTAGATTTCCAAAAAAACGTCATTTAGGGCCTCAAAATGGCTCCAGAAGTTTAGGACCCGAAAAATTGCTAAAAATAGTAAACTGTGCTACATAAAAGGAAAGTGAAAAAATGAAAGAAGCAATGGTGGGGGTCCAAGTGGAATTGGCAGGTGGCCACCAATATCCACCTGGATCATTCCTCCCCCATTAGGAAGCAATGGTCCCCATTGCGTTCGGTTCCTCCATGAGATGAGGAAACTTCTGTTGAACTTGGTCCCTGGTGAGCCACTTGCCGTGGTGAAGGAGTTGGCCTGCTTTGACATCTCGATACAGTTGGATATTTTGCTGGTGAGTGTGATTGATCTGTGTGTCCATGATCCGATCAGTTGCAACTTGTTCCATGCAATCTAGATTTAACTCTGTGGGTGTGAGTTGTTCTGCAATGTCGGATGTGTCTAGTAATGGTGGAAAGTATGGCCGAAGGTGGTCCACATTGAACACTGCGTGCAGGCCAAGGAATGGGGGCTCAAATGAATTGTCTCCCATAGCCTTGGTAATGATGTAAGGACCATATCGGAGTGGTCTAAGTTTTTGATAGGCTCTGGTAAGGCATTCCTTTTGCAAATGCAACCAGACTTTGTCGCCCACTTGAAACTTGTGTGGCACGCGATGTTGATCATGTTGCTGCTTGTACTTGGCATTTGATTTCTCTAGAATGTCATGGACCTGCTGGTGAATATGTTGGATGTGCTTAATGAAGTTGTTTGCCTTATCTATTTCAGACTGGACATAAGCCGAATCTGCGTGAGTAGCTGCAAATGGCATGGTCACATCAATGGGACATAATGGCTGGAATCCCAAGCCCACCTAAAAAGGGTTGTGGCCAGTCGAGCTATGGAGAGCCTGGTTGTAGCTGTGTTGAACATAGGGGAGGCTCTCGTGCCATGTGCGTGGATGCTTTGATTTTTACATGCATAGAATGTGTACGATCATCCTGTTGACAACCTCTGTTTGGCCATCAGTTTGAGGATGGAAGGTTGTGGACTTAGTGAGTTTGGTGTCCAGCATCAACCAGAGACTGGACCAAAATGTATTGAGGAACCTGTTGTCCTGATATGAGATGATAGACTGTGGGATCCAAAAGTGTACCCACACTCATTCAAAGAAGAGTTTAGCAGTGGCTTCGACTGTGATATTCTTCTTGCAGGCTGCCATAATGGCCATCTTTGAGAACCTGTTGACGACCATAAAAACACAGTCATTTCAATGCTTAGTGGAAGGAAGGCCTGTCATGTAATCCATGGAGATGGATTCCCAAGTTCGACTAGGGGTAGGCAACGGGGTATAGAGGCCTTGCTTCTTGATGGTCGGTTTGGCAATGACGCAGGCAGTGCATGATTTGATGTACTTCCCGACATCTTGTCGAAGATTCGGCCAATAGAAATACTTCTGTAGTACTGCCACCGTTTTCTCGACCCTGAAATGCCCAACAACCTGACTATAGTGTGCTTCCCAAATCATCTTGGCATGCTCACTTGAAGGAACACAAAGGTAACCCAGGTGGCATAACAGGGCATCCGGGAGGTGAAAATCTGGAACATGTTGACCCTCCAAGGGTGTCTGGTATGTGTGGCCAAATTCTGGGCCACTTTTGTAGAGAAGTGGCCAATCAGAAGTATTGTGCCCACAAGAGTTGAGCACAATGGTTAACGCCATGATCGGTGGTCGATTGAGGCAATCTATAAAATTATTGGTGCTGCCCTTCTTATACTTGATATTCAAATGGAACTATTATAGGTATGTGGACCACTTTGATGGCGATCATTCTGCAATTTCCCTTGGGTCTGTATGAACTGCAGCGGTCGATTGTCTATGTGGATGACTGTTTCCTTCCCCAAAATGTAATGCTTCCATTGTCAGTAGGCCTGCACAATGGAATACATCTCTTTGTCATAAGTGGGATACTTCCAGACTGTGTTTGAAAGTGTCTCATTGTGATATGCTACTGGATGCCTGTGTTGAGTAAGGACTGCCACAATAGCATAGTCAAAGGCATTTGTCTCGACCTTAAATGGTTGTTGCAAGTCTAGTAATGCAAGCACTAGAGCCGAGCAGAGGCGATCTTTCAAATCTGTGAATGCCTTTTGTTGAGATTCAGACCAAAATAATTTTTCTTTCGCTCCTCCTTTGGTGACTTGACTTAAGGGCCAAGTGATATGAGAAAATCCCAACACGAACCTGCGGTAGAAGTTGGCAAGACCTAGAAAGCTGCAGAGCTCTGTCAGAGTGGTTGGAGATGGCCAATCCTGAATGACTTGGATCTTGGCAGGATCCACATGCACCCCCTGTTCATCAATAATGTATCCCAGATACTGAACCTAGGTCATGCCAAAAGTGCATTTCTCCAAATTGGAACATAACTTGTGTTGCCGCAATGTTTGGGGAACCTGTTGGATGTGGTGGAGGTGCTCTTCCCAACTCTGGTTGAAGATCAGGATGTCATCCATGTATACCAGTACAAATGAGTTAATGAATGGCCGCAAGAGTCATCCATTAGCCTCAT
>APFE030429020.1:124735-175512 GCA_000404065.3 Pinus taeda
TGGTTATCGCTTATATGATTATGAAAATCACAAAATCATTAGGATCAGAGATGTAATATTCAATGAAAAGGTCTTGTATAAGAATTAGTTGCAGGAAAAGAAACGGGAAGAAGAAAACAAGGAATACACAGTTCTTGATGAAGTCACTGAAAAAGTAAAGGTGCCTGAAAATAATAATAATCAACAACCACAATAGCAGCAACCACCACAACAGCAGCAGGCACCCCAAACACCTAAAAGCGGTGTTAGAAGATCTACCCGGATAAGTAGACCCCCTGAACGATACTCTCCTTCATTATATTATTTATTTTTGACTGATTCTGGTGAACCCGAATGTTATGAAGAAGCAATGCAGGGTGAAAGCAGGAAGAAGTGGGAGGTAGCCATGGAAGAAGAGATGGACTCCTTAATGCATAACCAGACTTGGGATTTAGTCAGGTTGCCTGCAGGAAAAACTACATTGAAGAATAAATGGGTTTACAGGTTGAAGGAAGAAGATGGAGGGAAACAGAGGTACAAAGCTAGACTTGTGGTGAAGGGTTTTGCATAGAAGAAAGGTATTGATTTTGATGAAATATTTTCTCCTGTTGTTAAAATGACTTCAATCAGAACTATTTTAAGTCTTGTAGCAGCTAAAGATTTGCATTCTTGAGCAGTTAGATGTAAAGACAGCCTTTCTCCATGGGGATTTGGAGGAAGAGATATATAGGCAGCAGCCACAAGGATATGAAGTGAAAGGGAAGGAGAAACTTGTGTGCAGGTTGAAGAAGAGCTTGTATGGCTTAAAACAGGCTCCAAGGCAGTGGTATCTGAAATTTTGACAAGTTTATGTCTGAACAAGGTTATAGTAGATGTCACTCTGATCATTGTGTTTATCTGAAAAAGCAAAATGATGGCAGCTATATTATATTGTTATTGTATGTAGATGACATGCTTGTTGCGGGATCTAACATACAGGAAATAAATGTGCTCAAAAGAAAATTGGCAAATTCATTTGCAATGAAGGATTTGGGAGCTGCAAAACAAATCCTTGGTATGAGAATAAGTAGAGACAGGAAAAATCGTAAATTAACATTGTCTCAGAATGAGTACATACAAAAGGTGTTGAAAAGATTTAACATGCACAATGCAAAACCAGTTAGTACACCTTTTGCTAGCCATTTCAAACTTAGTTAGGAAATGTGCTCTAAGACCCAAGAAGACATGGATTATATGTCTAAAGTTCCATATGCATCAGCAGTTGGAAGCTTAATGTATGCAATGGTCTGCACAAGGCTTGATATTGCACATGCAGTCGGAGTTGTAAGTAGGTACATGAAAAATCCAGGAAAGACACATTGGATGGCAGTGAAATGGATTCTCAGATATTTGAAAAGTACCACAAATCAAGCATTATGCTTTGGTGGTTCAAACATTTCTCTACTGGGATATGTTGATGCAGATGTAGCAGGTGACATAGATAATAGGAGGAGCACTACAGGATATGTATTTACTGTAGGTGGAACAACTATCAGTTGGGTTTCAAAAATCCAAAGTGTTGTTGCACTTTCAACAATAGAAGCAGAGTATTTTGCTGCTACAGAGGCCAGTAAAGAAATGATTTGGTTACAAAGGTTTATGGGTGAATTGGGTAAGAAGCATGATATGGGCACGTTATACAGTGACAGCCAAAGTGCCATTCATCTTGCAAAGAACTCAACATTTCATTCCAGGACTAAACACATACAGCTCAAGTACCATTTCATACGATCAATGTTGGAAGATGGAGAGTTGAAGTTGGAAAAGATACACACTAGCCCGAATCCTATAGATATGCTAACAAAAGTTGTAACCAGGGAGAAACTGAGAATATGGTTAGTTTCAATTGGTCTTCAAGGATGACGATGAAGATGAGAAACAACCAGGTCCAAAGAGGAGTCATTGTCCAGTGAATGAAGCAGCGGTGGAGTTGCTACAATCATTCTCCAAGTGGGAGATTGTTGGGTGTGGAGCATGATTATTTAGAGGTCTTTGTTTCAACCGGATGTATACCCCAGGAAGTTTGTACACCCCTCCATGCGAGGGGGTGTGGGGGGGACTTGTCTCCCCTGCGGGGGTTCGGGGGGGCCAATCCCCCTCGGCTGGGGGGTCCAGGGGCCAGCGGTTAAGTATAGTAAGTTCTAGTCAATCTGGGCCGTTCATTAGGCGAATTATCTGACGGTAGAACTTATGTTTAGTTTAGGTTTTTTTGCCGTAGAAGGCAACCCCTCTCTTTGTATGAGGGAATTGTATTGAGTCTGTGTAATAGATGTGTATTCTCCAAGCGAGAAACATAGAGGTGAGACTGTGAGAGAAAACAGAGGATATTACAGTGGATCTACTGTAGGTTGTGTCTCTTCATTTTGTTGGATAATAGAAAGGAAGGATTGGCTGTTCAGGTGGACGTAGCCCAAACTGGGTGAACCACGTATATTTGTGTCTCTTTGGTTTTATGTGTTTTTTGTGTTTATATTTATGTAATATTCTATGTGTTCCATTGCTCTGTAATATATAATTTTCTAACACTCACTTCTTCTGTTTAAACATTTGCTTGACCTTGATGGCATATCGGTATGCCATGCCAAGCAAGGAGATGTTCAAGAATTCTATTTCTTCCTCGATGTACTTGTGCAGGCAGCTGTGGTATCTGAGTACCAAATGCTACTTTGAATCCTTGATACCCAACTTTGTGCGAAGGGTATGGAAAATATTGGTAAACTCTGGCACGTCTTGGTCCCTTCCATGCCACAGTGTTGTCCACTTTATGTATTGATCCTCATAGCTTCCGACAGGGTAGTACGACTCCTTGATGGCATCCCGGAATGAATTCCAAGTGGGTGCGGCTAAAAATAGTGAGCCTGTACTTTCATCCTTCTGCTCGTAGCAGGTTTCCCACCAATCCTTGACATGGGGGGCTGCTTGGAGAAGAGCGAAAAGAATATTTTCTCGACTGGAAAAATCAAGAACAGAAAAATAACCCTCTAGTAGATTTAACCATTTATTGAGGACATTTGCGTCTATCTAACCCTCAAATATGGGGATTTCAAAATTAACTTGTACCTTAAACGGTGTGGCATTTCCAGAGTAGCTGTTGGAAGCCAATGCATCACCCCTGGGTAGCCGGATCTAGGAAAAGTTGTCCATCATCGCATTCCTTTGTCACTCGAGGGCTTCTTCGAGCAAGATTTTGATAGGATCTCCTGTCCCCTCGTCTTTCTTTTCATCTGCCATGGGAGGCTATCGGGATTTGAGAGGCTGGTCTTGCAAAGGTTCGACCAGTTCAACCCCTAACTCCTTATATCCTGACCTTGTTGGGGAAATGCAAAGAAAAACAGAGAAAAAAAACAGACCTCTCCGATGCCACTGATCCAGATTTAAACAGAAACACAAAAAATTACAGAGATAACCATAAACACAGAGATGCAGCGGAAATAATACTTCATTTCATTAATGTAAAACACTGAAATATGCTTACAAACAGAAATGGAAATACACCAGTTAGGGCGATGGTAGCTTATCTCTGAGAAGAGATGTGGCAGCTACATGCCTCTGAACTGAACTACAATGAGGCTCAAGGGCCTTTTTATTATTGAACAATAAGAGCAAACCCTAAACAACCAAAACCCTAACCTGAGGAGATGTAACACCAAGAGTTTATGGGCCCCGTTGGGGTGAGTTGGACAACCAACTTCCCGGGGTTGTGACTTAGTCATATTATCTCTGTTTGACGTGCATGATAGCCCATTGGAAGATCTCTTCGAGGACTATGACGAAAAATATGATATTAGGCAAAAAATTGTTGGCAGTAGATTTCCAAAAACATGTCATTTAGGGCCTCAAAGCAGATACAAAAGTTTAGGACCCGAAAAACTGCTAAAAATAGTAAACTGCGCTACAATTATGGAAAGTGAAAAACTGAAAGAAGCAATGGTGGGGGTCCAAGTGTAATTGGTGGGTGGCCACTAATATCCACTTGGATCATAAGACAACCTTCCTTCATGGCATGATTGAGGAAGATGTGTACATAGAGCAGCTTGAAGGTTTTGAAACCTTTGACTGTGAGTCGCATGTGTGCCGACTCAAGAGAGCATTGTATGGGCTGAAGCAAGCACCCCATGCTTGGTACACCAGGATAGATAGATACTTCACTGGGTTGGGCTTCATGAAGAATGAAGCGGATGCAAACCTATGCCAGATATTGGTGGAAGGTAAACTGTCGGTCATTGTGCTTTATGTTGATGATCAATTGATCAAGTCTTGCAAGGAGGACCTTGTAAGAGAGTTTGAGATGAAGGACATGGCGCTCATGCATTAATTTCTTGGAATGGAGGTATGGAAGGAAGATGGGGAGTTGTTTGTGTCTCAGGGCAAGTATGCCAATGAGAAACTCACGAGATTCCACATTGAGAGCAACAAACCCATGGAGACTCCTCTAGCAGGTAATTAGAGGAAGGAGGATGCTACCTTAGGAGAAGTAGTGGAAGCTATTGTTTACAAAAATCTTGTGGGTTCACTCATGTACTTGGTGAACACATGACCAGATATGTGTTATGTAGTTAACCAACTTAGTTAAGCGATGGTTAGACCTACCAAGATGTATTGGAAGGCGACAAAGCATGTGTTCAGATACCTCAGGGGAACTTTTCATTATGGATTATGGTACATACAAATAGAGGGAGTGAAGCTTCAAGGCTTCATAGATGCAGATTGGGAAAGGAGTCTATCTGACAGGAAGATCACATCAAGAGGGATCTTCAGTATTGGGTCAGCAATAATTTCTTGGTACAACAGGAAATAGAGATCGATTGCACTCAGTTTGGCAGAGGTAGAGTACATGGCTGCGAGTCAGGAAACATGTGAGGCCATCTGGATGAGGAAGATCTCAGTTTGTTTGTTTGGTCAGCAGATGGATCCAACTGTGATTTGCTGCAATAATTAGAGTTGTATCAAACTCTCTGAAAATCCAGTTTTTCATGATCGGTCCAAGCATATTGATATTTGATATCATCATCTCAGATGTTGTGTATTGAGGCAGATCATGTTGTTAGAGTACATTCCCACAGAGGAGTAAGATGCTGACATTTTGACAAAGATATTGTCAATATGTAAATTTGATTTTCACAGAGACAAGATTGGGGTAGTTGATAATCCCTTTCTTTTTTAGAGGGAGTGTTGAGAAATGGCAACAAGAAATTCTAGTTTAATTTGTCCTTGAATTAAAATCGAATTGTATTCTCATAGAAACTTGTAAATAGTTAATTAAGTTTAATTAAGTTAATTAGCTTAGGAATTTCGAGTTGGAAGTCCTTTTGTAGTCATGTATACGTTCTCCCCAAATTTTAGGGGTCCAGTATGAGTTTAAATTGAGTTGGAAATCAGATCACTCAGTTTATTGAGTTAAGTTCAGTTAAATTAGTTCCAAATTGTTTGAGGAATTAATAGAAGACTAATAGTCGGTGCACTAATTCATCCACTGTGCTACTTGAGTTAATAGAATATTCCCTCGTGAGAAACTCATGCATGTCAGTTCAGAGAAAGACCCAATTGAGACTAGAGTATAGGGACAATGTATTATCAGTGGTATTATTTACTGAAGTGTAAATATCATGCATGCATTAGAGATTGATCCGATGTTTGGATTGTGTATTTTTGGAAGCATGAATTCCCTTTAAATACATGCTGTTCATCCTAGGAATTGCGTAAGAGATTATGATCTTGGAGAGCTACAAAATTAGCTAAGTGTTGGCCAAGAGCTAGCTTGTGAGTTGAGAGAGTTGAGCATACTTGTGCGGAATTGTTCTAGTGAGAACAAGTTTTGTATCTTCACTCAGATTTCTGATATATGCAATACAGATAATAGGGTTTTGAGTAGTGGCTTTCCCCAGATACATCTTGTTTTATGCACCATTGATTTATCTTCTTCTTGTTATTATTGTTTTCATTGATCTATTGGCTTCCGCTGGTTGAAAGTAGAAGTAGATTCTTGTCCTGTGCTTTAGTACATTGCATGAGCTTGTGAATCTATAGGATTTGCTACATTGTAATCTAAAGCTATATCTAGTTATGCTAACGATATATAACTGTAATAACATAACTCTCTCTCTCTAACAATTAACATAGCATAACTATAACATAATATAACTATAGCTATAACATAACACACACACACACACACATATATATATATATATATAATTTCAAGTTTCAACAATGCGTCATTGATACATACATTAAATCTATGATGAAAAGTGAATAAAATCACTTTGACTCTTTTCTAATTTGTACTATATTGTTTCATTATGTAGTATGTTGTCCCATAAACATTGTCATCATGTGCTTGCACCTAAAACATGTCATGTGTCAAAGTCAAACATTACAAGAACTTGTCTTATGGAGTATTTGACTAGCATGAAATTTATTAGTTTTGCAAATAGATTTATTATATTTGTTTACATATAATTACATATTTATGCTCTATGAATAAAAGGCATTATTCAGAAATGGCAAAAAGTGTGAACTTATATTTGATCACCTCTTTCGATTGTGTTTACATGGAATTCAATAATTTGGTTGATAAATTATCAAAAAAAGGACTAAAGTTTAGGAATTTGGGCTAGACTATTCTACTTAAGTTTAGAAATGGTTTTCTTTTCAACATTATTTCCAAGTCAACATTTTTTTTGGATTAGTTTATATGTAATATATGTAATATATAGAGGCATCTTCGATACACCCCCCAACCGCAGGTCGTTGGAGTGTGAGGGGATTTGCTATACATGGTTGGGCTTGTTATAGATCATGTAGCCCAACCAAAGAGTGTGTTTTACTCATAGATCCTAGCTCCAACACCAGTCGAAGTGTAAGAGGCAATGCTTCTGTCTCTATGGATGATCCTGTTATAGATAGTGTACCTTATTCACTAGTTGCATGTGCACCTCATGCATTTTTAAATCCTCTCTAAACTTCATGTGTTTATGTCTTGAAATTGTCTTTAATTTTTAAATCATCTTCAATTGATCTGTTTGAATTTAATGTATATGTTATTATGCTTCTAGTTTGTTATATATCTTAAATTATGTTTATGATTTGCAGACTCTTAACAGGGTGAAGTTGAGGATCACAGTGCAGTGCCAATCCCTCCGTGGAACGATGCTACAACCAGTATCACAATTGAGGATGTTAGTGCTCAACATACATGGATCACAGGGGAGCTATGTAAAATATCTGTTAATTCGGTTACTAGGTGTAGTTTGTCTTTGATGTTGGAGAGCATCAATAGGTTGGTTGAGATATACCAGAGGGTGGGCACATAGAACCACCTCCTACATTCCATACATAGGATTAGGAGGCTAGAGGTTAGAGGCCTACATAAGTGGGAGTCTGTGAAATATGCCACCAATGACATTGATGTTCGTGGGGATTTGTTTGACATCCCTCCGAAGCCTCATGATAGACATGCTGGTCCGATTCTGCTCAAATATTTTAAGAATGTTGATGCGGCCAAATATTTTTATTTATGATTGATTCAGTAGAGCTTAGGGCCAATTCCCCCACCATGACTAGATCCCCATTTACTTTGTAAAGCATTTATATGTAGAGTTCATGCTACAAATGAGGTTAGATTACACCAACACTTGATCCGAGTTTTATATATCTGGCTTGGGGTGTAGCTATGATCGTGTCAAGGCTTGTAGGGACCGTACGCATGTAGCACCATCTTCAAGATTGTTGCCATGACCGTCTTAGAGTGTGGTATTGCCGATAGAGCTAAAGAAGTCATCATAGATCGACACTGAGACTAGACATACCATTGTAGACAACATGTAGAAGACATTGGTCATTGTGCATGTCGCATGCATGGAGAGATGAGGAAACCACCTTTGTTGCCTCATGACCCACCAATTCCACTATATGATGATTCATATCTCAAGTGTCTAGGGCATGACCAATTTTTTTCATATGGATGTATGTGTCGTGATACCATTTGTGACACTTAGAGGGTGCACGACTTGAATGCCATATACTAGTTACATATATATGGAACTTTTGACTCTTAACATCGAATTATACATTATTTATATTAATAAGTTCGCATTAGATTGCATTTATATTAATAAGTTCATGATAACATGCATACACATCCCAACTACATGGATGAGCTTATGAGGTCATCCAAGGGGGAAATTGATCAAATAGAGAAACCTCCTCTACTGTATGTTTCCATGGCTTAGTCTCCTCCACCTCCACCTCCACCTCATAAAACTCATGTGGAGGATAGTCACTATGTACAACCACTTGGAGCAACAATTGAGGTAAAACATGCATTATTCCTAAGATTTCAACATTTTCTTATTTTAAGTTACATGTGTGCATGCCAATTAATTAGTAGACTACTTATAATTTGTCTTTTCCATGGTGTACACAGTCCCAAACACAAAATGGTGTCGATGTCGCAATTATGTGGATGCATGAGTGAGAGATGGGTATAGAGGCATTGACAATGCGGGTCGATCGGTGCAGGCCCCAGTCCTTGAGCCATGGGAAGGGGAGCATCACACCCAGATTAATCAGGCCCCCATCCTACTTGACTTCCATTTGGACTCAAGTAAGGTTAGTAGATTCATAGATGTAATTAAATGCACAATTTAAAATAGTTTATTTCCATATTGTTTATTTTGTACAAATAATGTTTTAGTTAATTTGAATTTGAATGTGTTATATTGCAATATAGAATTATGGACACTTACTTTGCGTAGCGAAAATCACTTAGGAGTTCTAGAAGTGATACTTTCTAGAGTGGAACATAGATAGTTTGTATATTTCCAGGCCCATTTCATAGGGCACATTCACATGTGATACAAACTTTGCATATTTTCATACATGGACAATTTATGGATGCATGAACATTATTTTAATTTATGGATGATGATTATTTCAATTTATGGATGTTCATGTAATGAAATTTGTATATATTTTCACATGCACAATTTATTGATACATTCATTATTTCAGTTTATGGATGTTTATTATTTTTGTTTATGTATGTTCATTAAATTCCAATTTATGGATCTGTTAATTATTTCACTAGTTTAAAAAAATTCTATAGTATAACTATTATTAAAAAAGATAACAATTTTGATTTCTTGTTTCATAGAATAAGAAAATAAGTACAATCTTAGACTATGATGCAAGTCACTTTGATACTTAAAATTTGAGCTAAAATATTTCATGGTTCAATTAAAAAACACAAATAGGATTGAACTAAGTTATAAATCAATTTTAAAATATGTCTTCAATGAGTAGAAAACAAACGAGTTTTATTCAATTTTATTTCTTTTGAGGTCACCTACAAGAGCTTAGTTATAACATGTTATAATTCATATGTATTGGAATTTAATGTACCAAAAAATAACTAATGATATATTTCTATAATTTTATATAATTTTATGGTATTTCCTAAATTTACTTGTCTATACAAATATTTCAATGAATTCCTTATCTTAAGACCTTGAATTAAGAACATTCAATAAGTAATTTTTTATAAAATCTAACAATTTTGAATCTTTCTAGTTTCATAGAATAACAAAATAAGTACAATCTTGCAATGATGCAAGTGACATTGATACTTAAAATGAACTAAAATATATCATTTATAAATTTAATATTGAGCATGGAAAAATTAGAAATGTGTTGTCATAATGGCTAGTAGAAAGTGTCTTTTAGTTCAATCAATGTTTGTTAAATTACAATGATTTAAATAATAATAATTTATTTGAATTCTGAAGTCATCCATATTATAATAAAAAATCTATATATGGAAATTTTTGTCACCCACCCATATACCATTGCATGGTCAACTCTTTTGACCATTTCAATCAATTCCTTATCTCAGGGTTTGATTAATAAACACAAATATGATTGAAATAAGTTTTATTCAATTTTAAAATATGTCTGGTTAGAACAATAAATAAATTTTATATTCAATATTATCTCTTTTGAGATTATCTTCTAGAGCTTAGCCATAACATGATATATAAGTCATGTGTATTGGCATTTAAAATACCAAAAAACACTATATGATAACATTTCTATAATTTTATATAAAGTTATGAAATATCTTAAATTTACTTGGCTATCCTAGTATTTCAATCAATTCCTTATCTTAGGGTTCAATTTAAAAATTCAAATAGGATTGAAATATGTTTTATTTGATTTTATTTCTTTTGAGGTTATCTATAAGAGCTTTATATGTGTATGTGTGTGTGTGTGTTCTATTTGTTTCACTTTTTACAATCCAATATGAGGCATGTGTGTAACTTTTTCCATGCTTTATATCAAACTAACACATGACATTTATTAATAACATAAAATTATTTCAATGTTATTCATAACCTAGATAGTTGAATTTCCATTTTAAGTAAAATAATATTATATCAACTTATTTGTTAGATACTGAAATGGATTTTCTAGAACCCATTATGATGTATATCTATAAGATTTATTCCATGCTCAACATGAATACTATACATGACATTTAAACAAAATATGAAAAACTTTAATTAAATCTAAATCTAAATCCCTCTTGATTCTAAATTTTAATTAAATTTTAGATCTATGGGTTCACAAAAGGATCTTGTCCCTAAAAATAAAGCCTCCTTGAAATTTAGAAAACTTTAGAAACTTAAGCACCTCAAGGAAACTAAAGATTATATAAAATATATACACCAAATATGAATCCATGCTAGACTAGAGGGAAACAATTCTCTATTCAAAATTACAAAACTACAAGAGTATTCAACTTCACATTTCTAAATTAAAAAAATCATATGTTGATCTCGTATACTAGATTAAATTACACTTGATAGTTATAGGCTTAGCTTCAGGGCTTGCCATTTTGATCATATACTCATCTAGCCAATGGCTGATAGGAATGCAAGTCTCCATAATACGTTCATGATCTGATTATGTCATATTCCATCCCCTTAGTTCACCTGTCTTTGTTTTGATTTATATAAGACTGATCCGAGTTGTTACGACTAGATGACTATATTGGAAAGATATATATTCAGGCATAAAATATTTATAGATGATGTGATCAACCTATATTTTTAACCTTTTAAAAAAAATGGCCCATCACAACCATGTCACCAATTTGGTATGTGAACTGTCCATCTTCATATGGTCGCACCAACCTCCTTTTCTCCTGTGTGCATCACATCAAATAGTAGGCCACGTTCTCTTTGTTCCTTGAGGGGGAAGTGACAACAAAAACATTGCCTACAACCAAAATACAAAATATGTATTTATTAAATACGTTCAAGATTTCAATTTATAAATGAAACTATTAATGATAAATGGGCCACATACCTTCCCTTACAACTTTAGAGACTAGATCATGATCAAGTGAAATGATGGCCTCTTCATTGTGCATCTCTTTCCACATCATAATTGGATGGGTTCCCTTTAGATTAAGAAGGATACATTTCCATCCTTTCACATACTCATGTTTCACACATTGATAAAATCTACATCCATCAACTCCAATGTAAAATTAACAACAACATGCGATTTTTCTTTTCTCGATGGGAAATATTTCCCCCATGTCTTTACTTCATGTTGAGTCTAATTCCCTTGTTACTTCTATAGTATTACAATACCAAGTAGTGGATATTCACATCGACAAGTTCTACATTCTAGAATAACCTAAGCACAGTCCTAATAGATTCGCAACCTTCATGTCCTAAATGGGATATGCACTAGTTGACCACCTATAGTGATGACTTGAGTCGATATGTATCATGACTCATGTGGTAACTCCTAAGTGCTCACTTCACGCAAGCACTTGCACCATCATGCTCACCCTTTCCACGTTTTGTTTTAAAATAGCTACAAGTGTGCTAAATTTTTGTCTTCTTGTGTAGCCAACTCAACAAATAAAAATGTTGTGTTGATTTGAAATACCCTCCACAACCATCTGACCATATCAAATGTGTTCTGAATGATATGTCATTTTTTTAATGATTCATAAATCAGGTCAAAACAATGTTGCATGAACAATGTGTCATGCTCACAATCATTGCTAATGTAAAAGTGATACTCCTTAATCACATCAAGTGACTCATTAGTATTATCCCTACCATCCACATTCAATTATGCATGTCTATACTAAACATATACGAATATAAACACGTGGTCTGAATGTTAGTACTTCGTCTAGATCTCTGTAAGAGTAGAAAATGTGTAATTCTCAACAAAGTCTACCACCGATAAGATTGTGCCTGGATGGAATATTTCAAGATAATGCTTAAATTCATAAGCTTTCCACTTGGACCTGTGCGATTGTTTAACATATTTATAGATATGGTTTTGAAACACCCCCATGAGTTGTGAAATAGGAATCATATCCTCAACATAGTTGATCCTCCTAGGTGACAGAGTTGAAGAAGATGGGCGATTTCCAACAACATACTCATATCGCTTCCATGTGATGGTGACATCTGACATCCTAGACTAGTTGAGATCAATAGGAAAGTTTCTATGGAACAATTCCAAATCACCACATTCAGTGCATCTTCTCCCGCATATACATATTTTCTTGTAAAATAACTCTTCTGGATCCCTCCTACATAATATTGATGAAACAAAATCACACACTATAGTAGGAGAATGGTCACTGTGACAGTTCTTGCAAAATTCCTGGAAAGTGTCATAATGAATCTAGAATTCAACATGATATCGGTAAAAACACAAGTCACATATTGTATTATGACTAATAAACCATGGTTTCAATTTATAAAACATTCTTATTGATATCTTCACATGGTTATTACTTTCCTAAAGTTCCTTGAATAGTGCAACTTTTGTCATTTCTACAATGTTCTTAGCATGATTTACATACTCACCATTAGCTATACGATTTCATAAAAAATGATTTCTATCTGGAATAACATGGGAATGGAAATCCAAAAAGTCTACAAGTGCTCTGATTCTTGTTGTAAGCCTGCCTTGGTAGGGTTTTCTGGTGATAAGAGCCCAACAAGCAAATTCATCATTTTCATTTACTCGAACTTTGAATTTGGTATGCTTGTGCAATGTTTTTCTCAAGACATGGAGTAATTTTTTAAATTGTTGCCAACTTTTGTTGTCTTGAATGTTTATCAAAATACTATTGAATGATGTTACTAACATGCTCTCTAATAGTGCAAGCAAGGACATTCTCGTGCTTGCATTCAAATTTTCTACAAATCTTCCACCCATTTCCAAACCATCATAGCTCCATGTTATCCTATAAACTTAAGAGGACACAATCCATTATTTTGGTGGTTGATTAACTTTATAGGGCACATCTTGTTCCTCTAGTGGTTGATTAGCTTGATAGGGCACATCTTATTCCCCTGGTGATTGTTGATCATCTTGATAGGCCACATCTTATTCCTCTAGAGGCTGATGAGATTGATAGGGAACATCTTATTCCTCTAGTGGTTGATCAACTTGATAAGGAACATATTGTTCATCACGTGGTTGATCAACTTGATAGGGAACATATTGTTCCTCATGTGGCTAATCAATTTCCATCCCTGCATAGTGTAATACAAAATATACTTGTAAGTCAAGTGAATCACCACCATAAGACAAGTGAATAATACATGTACACATGTTTATTTAAGAAATCACCATAGGTGGAATGTTATGATATGATTGGTAGGGTATTCCCCCTGTTTTCCTTTGAATTTAGGGATATCCGATGGTAACTTGGTTGGCATGGGGGCACATTGCTGATTATGGGAAATGGGATCATTTGAGAGTTTCTTCAAATCTGAGAGATTTAAAGAAGCGACAAATGGTATCTTGTTGGTGTTATTCATGATGTAATGACCTTGTGTGTTGGTGTTGGTATTGGTAAAGGTGTACCCTACGGGGTAGTATTGGTTGGGGTACCCTGCAGGGTGGGGTTTGTTGGAGTACCCTGCGTGGTAGTGTTTGTATTACCCCGAGGGTTGGTGGGGGTTCCTTGAGAGGAGTTGGATCACAATAAGGTGTTTCAAGAATGGATTTTCCAAAAAAAGTGGCTTGGTCCTGTCTTCTGTGCTAGAATAGTGAGGGACCAGGCACTCCTCCTAGTAATAGTGGGAGATCTTTTGGGCACCTGGAGTGACAGGTAACTCTGAGATCCCCTATGGTTCCCTAATAAATTTGCAAGAATGGATGGTGAGGGGAATTTTCTTTAGGAAAACAAAATGAATGACATACATAAGACAAAGACAAAAATAAATGTTTAATTTTCCCTTTGATTCTAATGTGTGAAACAATTAACAAAAAATGTTTTGTGAGTGAGAAAAATTCTTAAAAAGACCTAATGTCCTTTCGCTCAAGTAGTAACTGGGCCTTAGAATATTTTAGATTAGGGTACTAGGGCCATGTCATGAATGTCATTGGAAATACTTCTAGCAGGCAAAAAATAACCAAGGTGTGGAGAGGGTTATAGTGGCCTGAGATACTCAGACTATGTCTTGAAAGAGTTAGTGACACTTCTATTAGCCTGGTCAAAATTGCCTCATGTGGCTTGTGCTCCCATGCCCGCTACCTATAGGGAAAAATGCCCTAAGATTTGGTCACTAAGTTACCTATTTCCAGTGGGAATGAGTGAATCTCAACTTCTGGTTGTCAGTTTTGGACCCAAAACCCTACCAAGTGTCAGGAGAAACAAGGAGGTTCATGATAATCCACCACCTAAGACTTGCCCCCTTCATGGGTTTCTTCTCATTACCAGATTTTTCACTGGATGATGTAAGATTTTAAGCTCCATAAAAGACAAATTCTATGTTTCAAAATGAAAACAACCACAACGACTTATGTGATGCCTAACCCTGTGATCCTAACTTGAACTATAATTTTTTTTTTGGTAGGTAAGTACCCACGGGGGATTTGAACAAGTAACCTATCACAAGGAGTGCTTTAATAGTGCACCCATACACCATCAATCCAAAGCCCCATGGGCCACCTGAACTATAAATTAACTTGTGGTCCCTGTGGGTAATTTAATGTGTTCAAGTTAAGGTTGTTTTTACAGAGTCTTTGATTCACTTAGGGTCTGAAAAAAATGTAAGCTCAAAGAAAATAAGTACAAATATTATAAAAGAGGATACCCTTTATACCAAGTTTAAGTGAGCTTAGTGTGTGGAGTGATGTGTGAAAGTAAAATTGTGAACATACAAAACTGTGTGAATTGCAATGATGCGGATATGCGATGGTCTTTTACAATTCCCCTAATTACACTATGTAATGCTTGTTCCTTGAAATAAAATAAAAGATGTGCGTATAGTGGGCCACTTACTCTTTCGTAATTATTATATGTGCTCGCATATCTAAGGAGATGGAAAAATTAGTGGTTTAAGAAAGATTCCAGATACGGTCCCCACATGTTTGCCACAGGGGTGCAAGGGGGGAAGTGTCTACTTTATTTATTTATTAACACCAAATTATAGTCCCAAAATAAAATGAAATAATGGTTTTGGTTAGTAAACAAGTAAAAAATGTGTGGATTTAGGGTCACTTACTTTCCTTCCAATTAAGCTAGGTGTGGTGTGAATTGGAATGAGCAAAACAAGTAAAAAGTATATGTGGATTAGGACCACTTACTTTCCTCCTAGTTTTAAGTTATGTTTGTGTGCAAAATTTCAAAGTAAAAGATAAGAAATTACTCTACTTGTAATAGTTAGATAAGAAAATTGGTTAGTAGTGATGGTGTGTGCAAGGTGAATAACACACATACAAAAGTGTTTGAATTGCAAGTATGTGGATATGTGGTGATAATTTAATACAATTCCCCTAATTACACTATGTGATGTTTGTTCCTTGCAAAATACATGTGTGGATAATGGGTCACTTACTTTTCCAAATTTTTCTATGTGAGCATATAGGGAGATGAAAAATTAGTGCTTTGGGAAACATTATATTGCCATTACCAAGTAAATTGAATTACGTAACTTGATTTAATTATTATTTTTTAAATCACCATTCAAATATATGCATACTCACCTAAATTAATATGCATTTTCTTAATATTTAATCAACTTATACATGTTGATTCCTGGAACAAATTAGAGTCACATGAAACCATTATAGATTAAACATATAAACAAATAAATTTCATCAAACCAAGCTATTGAAATAGCTAAAATTTGGGGAAGTGGTCCATTATCCAAACATCTTCATAAATCATGATTTAACTTCAAGGGGTGCCACAATTGAGAACACCCAATAGAGGAACCCACATATAAAGGATAAGAAATTTGCAAACTAGTTAAAGGTATGAAATTTGTAAAATATTTACACTTAAATAATTTATATTTTATGCTTTTAAATATGGTCGTATTTTAACAAAGATATATATATATATATATATATATATATATATATATATATATATAATATATATATATATATATATATAATATATTATATATAATATATATATTATATATAAGAGTTAAAATTTATCGAGGTGATATATTGGACATGGTGAAGATGTAGTTCTACCAAGCTTACATAAAAATATGACTATGTTAGCAAAAAAAAAAAAATTATATATAAATTTTAATGATATATTATAATCTTAGTGTTTAAAAATTATCTTTTGAAATATGTATTATATAGTTATAATTTATGTGGTTATATATTTATATAAAAGGTTAATAAAATACAATATTGAATTTTTTTAAATAAATTTATTTTCATAATTTTTCCTATATTATAATTCAAAATTGTTTAATATATTTCAATGTTCTTTATATAAAATATTGTATTTAATTAAATTATTTCATAAAACGTATCATAATACTTAAAAGAAATTGGCATTTCTTAATATTCATTTAATAATGTCACACATATATTATATATATATATAATATTATATATATATATATATTATATATATATATATATATATATATATATATATAATATATATATATATATATATATATAACTCCATCTCTCCATTTACCAAGTGAAGCATTTGAAATTTTTTCAAAATTAGTTCTTCTTAACAACAAATTTTCTCACTTCTTCAAGAGATTACATAACTCCTAAACTAAAAGTGATCTCTAAAACAAGGATGATATTATATTTTGTTCATATATGTCCTTCACCAAACATTTGAATTAAAATCTAGTGCCAACTAAAAGGGATTGTGAGAAGAGAAGGAAAGAGAAAAATGATTTAAAAATAATAGGCGTTAAGAATAAAATTAGAAAATTGGAGAGTAAATTGTCAATATACCTATTTCATAAGTAATCTAGTCCCACAAGCAATAATCTCTCTTCACTCCCCCCAAAAACATGTTTAAAAAATAAGAAACTTAAACATTTGGGCATAGGATTAAAGGGTGTGTGATAATGTGATGTTAGTTATAACCCCAAATTCTACTCGTGAATCTAAATGTGTAGCTTTTTTTGGTTTCACAACAACTCACATTTACCAAGTGAAGCATTTGACCTTTTGCAAAATTAGTTCTTCTAAGTAGCAACCATTTTTCATTTCTTCAAAAGACTATATAAATCCCAAACTAAAAGTGTTCCCTACTGTAACAAGGATGGTATTATCTTTTGTTGACATATCTCATTCACCGAACATTTCAATTAAAATCCAATGCCAAATAAAAGAGATTGTGAGAAGAGAATGAAATAGATTTAAGTGATTAAAAAATAATAGGTGTTAGGAATAAAATTAGAAGAATTGGAGAGTTTACTAAAGAAGCCAAAGAGAGTGGTTCAAAAATATGAAGTGGATGAGGGTCTAGCAAAGTTGATGAAGAAGATATTATATAATAATTTGCAAGGTTGTTGAACTAAAGACATATTTCAAAGGGAAGTATTACTAAATTAATGATATGAAGAATATTTTGAATTTGAGAGAATGAGAGATTCTTGAAAATTCAAGCTAGTGATTACAAAATTGAAGGTCCAAGTTTATTTCATGAGATAAAAAAATCTATATGTACATATTTATACAATTTTAGTTATATAAGATATTTTGTGACTAAAAAGTCGTACAATACATAAATACACACTCCATACAAGAAGGAACCTATTCAACTAGTTTTTAAGTATGTCCATATTTGAAAGCCTACTATACAAGGTCAAATTAGTCAGAAACATTTTTTTTTCATTAAAGAGCACCATGTCATTTAGTGTTTAATAAGAGCATCATATCATTTAGTGTTTAATAAGAGCACCATATCATTTAGTTTTTCTATATGGTTGGGTGGTATGTGGAAGTCCTGAACGTAGTTGGATTTTGCCTATGTTTAATAAGAGATAAGTTTCTCTTGCTTTTGATGAGTAAATGTACTTGTTATGATGTGGCCTGATGGTTGTTCTCTCATTGTTATTTATTTGGTTATATGTTGGTTATGCACATGGTTATATGACAGTTCTTAGTCATGGCTCTTTTCGTGTTTTTACTTGTAAATGAATGAATAATGAATGCAAGACCTAATTGGTGTTATGACAACTAATGTGAGAAGGCAATGCCCCTTCTTGTTAATCCTCAAATATGTTTTTAGATCCTTATGCTCAGACTTGCATTCATGACCTGTAGATTGCATGTTCATCATGTGTTTGACGGACTGACTGTCATGGTTGGGCTTGGTTAGGTCAAGTCCTTGATCATGTTTTTTGTTATAGGCTTTTTCTTTGTGTCATTTATTGTCTCGAAAAGTCTCAGCAACTTCTGACAAGTGGTTTGCAGACTAGCCCTAAAAATATGGCTTAAATCTCGCAGTCTTTGGCACATAAATGGCTGAAAAATACTTTAGTCTCTCCCTTGCACACATTGTGGGAGTGACTGGAGGGTTTTAGTGGCATGCATGCCTTGTCATGGGAGTGAATGGGGGCTTAATTCATTGAAAGGCTAGGTTAACTTAGGGGTTGGGACTTTGGAGTGGTGGATTAGCTCCTAAGGGTCTTGTAGCACCCGAGGGAGGTATGTAAGGTCTTGTTTTGTCGACTCCATTTCCTTAAGGTCATATAGGAGGTTGAGCCTTATCATAGTGAACCTCAGCCCATATTTACCCTGGGAAAGCCAATGAAAGTGGGTAAATGTGGGAGGAAGTAGTTACATTCCTGGAAATCACTCACCCTTTTAGGTGCAAGAAATCCTCTTCTCTGTTACATAATCCTTTATATGATCTACCAAAATTAGGATTTCTTACACATAATGAGTATGGATGGTTGTGGATTTTTATAATCAAGGCATCCCTCAATTTATCCATACCACATAGTTTTCATTATAAATGATCATGGAATATCATAGGGTTCTCATCTCTTAAAAATAGCCTCTTTTCTACACTTTCTAGTTCAATAGCCATTAATTGTCCTTGCTAGGTAACTTCCTCATCTCATATATTCTATGCTCCAATCTATTTTATCAAGAGACCCAAATTTATCATTACACAGTTCCCCTTTTATTAGAAAAATTGCTTTCATTATTGTAGGTTTCAATCTTCCTTATGGTCTTACATGTCTCCATGTCTACGACAAATTCTCTATGGTAGTATATAGACCACTTTTTTTTAGCTACACTGATATCCTTTTTATTGCATATTAACATGATTTTTCATGTCCTTTATCGTTTTCGTTGCATTAGCAATGGTATTCATCTTCACAACCTAGTTACTTCTAGACTTATAATGTTCCATCTAGTGTCTACATCATAAAACCAATCAAACATATATTTAATGAACATTTTCATATATAGCCATTAATTTTTCTATAGGAGATCTCAATTTCCACAAAGAAACATGTATTTCAACAAATGGAACTTTCATCTCAATACTTATGTATATGATTATCCTTCACTTCAACAGGCTTCCATAGGTATCAAGTTCAACTCGTTACTTGCCTAAGACACACCCATTCCCACTCATGATCCCAATGAGCATATGTCATAATATCTTCACAACTATTTCATTCAATATCCTCTCCATTGCAGTCACTCACCCTTTTAGATTTAGGAAATCCCCTTCTTTGTTACATGGTTCTTTACGTGATCTATTTGATCAAGGCTTCCTCACATAGGAAGATTAAAGTGATCATTAGAGTATTATAGCCAAAGAAATTCTTTTCCTTTCTCTAACATAGCTTACATTTCATTACTAATGGAGTCTTATAACCAAGGAATCCCTCTAGCTTTCTCTAACATGGTTTACTTGTCATTACTTATGGAAACCAAAGAATTTCATAGGGATGCAATGTCACTATAGTGGCCTTGTTTCTGAGCCTTATGTTTCACATCCTTTATCTCTCCTTCCTAGATAGCTTCAACATTTCACCTCTATTACAACATATAGCTATCATGAGATATTTTCTAAAATTCTCAATTTTCAATTTTCTTTTCTAAACTTGCTTCGTACAGAAGTCAGGTATCACAAACATGAGACTTTTCTCATAACATTTGGCCCTTTGTGGGTGATAATATTCTGATCCTTCATCATGGGCCTACATTCCATGCCATACCCAAGGAATTCCACCCAAATAATGTTAGTTTCTTATGCAAAAATCATTTCAATACATCATTTATAGAAACCACTAAATAACCATCACATAGTCAATCAATCAATAATTTTAGTTTTTGGCCATACCATTGGAAGGAATCTATCATTGTATTACATATTCATTCAATATCATCACAATCATACCAAATAATTCATATCGAAATCAATTTTTTTATGATAGCAAATCAAATTAGCTTGAGGGTGAGAGTCTCATATTCATTCTCTCCTCTGAGATATCCATTTAAAATTTATTAGTATTTAGTTTTTTCCACTTTACTTTCTATGGGAGTGAAGGATTCACACCACTCACTTTAGTTCTTAATAAATTTTCATAATAGTCATTGTTATCCATGACGCTAAGTCATCCTAAAGTTTGCCTTATGCCAACATGCATGCATTCAATATATCAAATATATAGATTACTAAATCTTTAGAAATCATGATAATATAAAATGTAACCATATCACTATCATAGTCTAGCAAGTATTTTATGACAGGAATGCATTTACATATTAGAATAGTCACAATTCATATTTATGTATGTTTCTAGCACTTTTTGCATCATTCATATCCATGCATTCCCTTAATGCATTATCCACCATAAATTCTCTTTGACCTATGAATGTATTACTCATTGAAGTAATTTATTATCCATTAGGAAAAATTGCACAAATTTCTAATATTTTACCAAATCTTATGTGCAAGAATATTTCTACCTTAACCATACCCCTCTTAGGCATTCATGCAATACATGCATTTAAGTGAAAACATATTAGAAAGATGCAAACTTAGTGTAGAGGAATTCTTACCCGATTCCTTTACCTTTTTTTAATTTGGTTTGGTTGATTGTTTCCATACTTACATGGATTCCATCGCTATGCATACTCAATTGATGACTTCTCGAGGAGTCCATTGACTCCTTCTTTAGCCTTTTTTGACATGTATTCTATTTTCATTATCCCCAAGGTTCTTTGTATGGATAAATGCACTTCCTTTCCTTTAATCATACTTCAAAGAGTGTTGTTAGTATCAAATTTCTGAGAACAACATGTTCCCTTATGAACCTTCCAATGAGCATTGTTTTCCCTTATATTTTGTATGAGGATGTCAGAAAATTCCATCATCATTGTCTTCAACCATTCCTAATCACCTAGAAAATTCACAATTACATCAACTTATCAAGCCAATCATAGAGTGCATGCCTCAACACAGTTTCATTCACTTTATTAAGCATTCTCTTAATGTTTTAATTAGTGAAATAATCATATTTAGTTACTTTCCCTTCCATATTTCATTAAGACTCCCGGTATTATATAATTTTTACATTTTAACTCTTTTTTCATCTTTAATAAAAAATTAATAGGGAAAAGAGTTAACCTTGTCCCCCCTCTAATTCTTATACATAGTCTCGAGTTCAAAGTAACTCTACTCAATTTCCTTTGTGTAGTTATTGAACATCAAAATTGTCATTTCCTCTACAACTTAGCCCATCATTCTACACAATACAGGAACTTCACAAGGCCAAATTAACACTCAACGTATCAGTGTTATGTAACTATATTTGGAGTTAGTAGATAAAATATAATCTAACAATGTTAGAATACTTAGTTGTTATCTTCATCATTTTGTAACTCAAGTTCCTCAGCCAGAGCGTTCTTATAGTCCCTTCATACATGAAACTCTCCTTAGTTGCAATATATAGGAGCCCCTGAGATGATCTTAGTTTATTCTTGCATTTTTGAATTACTCACATTGAAGTTTTTTTGTGGTCGATGTTTCGAGCCATTAAGTGTGCGTCATCCTCAGGACAAAGATATGAAATTTGATCAAGCTCTGGGAGATAAATAAGTGAGAGATTTGGGAAAAAAATGTTAGGTTAGTTGAATGTTATGAGGTTAAATATGAAAAAATTATTTAAATAGATAAACAAAATTCAAACTTTCATAATAATTAATGAGAAAATTAATACCATAAGGGGAGTAAAAAAATCAAAAGGTCATAAATACTAATAGAAAATAAAATAAGTAATAATTAAATAATAAAAAATATAAGAAAAAATATATAAAATAAAAATAAACTAAACAAAAAAAAATCTAATTAAATAAATTAAAAATAAAAGTAAAGCTAATAAAATAATAATAAAATGAGAGTGTCCAAAAACGAGTGGAGTATTAATAAGCCATAATTATATAATATAAATTAGAATATGTAGTACTCTCTCTCTCTATATATATATATAATAAATTTAATTTAATGTATTTATCTACTAATGGTTAAGAGCATGTGTTTCCTTTTAAGTGGTCACAGGTTCAAAACCAGAGGGGGTAGAGTATGTATGCCTTTGTAGATTTAGCAGTCAAATCGCTACGCAGAGGTGGGTCCCTTGTCCCACAAACAAAGTGGTCTCATACACCAATTTGGTGTTTGACTTGGCTGTCACCTTAAAAATGGATATTATTATTATTATTATTATTATTATTAGATATATATAATAAATTAATTTAGCATGAAAAATAATAATAACCATAAATAAAAATATAAAAATATCATTAGTATATAGTATAAAGAATACAAATAAAATAAATCATGACCAAATAATTCTAGTTAAATAATTTAAATATTATGTTACGCGGGTACCGCTCTTAGGGGTTGTAGAGCGTGTACCCCACGCTTTGGCGTTCCTAAAGGCTTGGGAGTTGGTACGAAATGCTCCAAAACTGGCGCTCCTAAAAACTTGGGAGTTGGTACGAAATGCTCCAAAACTGCCTACAGTGTTTGCAGGTACATTAAAGCTTTCCGGAAAGGTGACTATGCATAATTTGTTGTTTCGGGTAAAAGTTTCGATTGGGTATTAAATTTTCTCTAAATGCAACTTTATCTCTTTTATTTTTTTCTCCTTTAACACAACAGAAGCTTCAGATTCAGATAGTTCTTTCGTTTTTGTAATTAATTCATTTGTTTTCTTCTCTAAATCATATTTTGCTTGAAAAAGTTGATGCACAGTGAAGGAGAATTTGCATTTTCACGGTTTCCACAAGTGCGAGTTTTCGTCTCCATAGATGCTGAAATGGAAAGAAGAAAAAATTTCGCTGCCTCCAAAGCCTCTGGAAAAATTCTGGCACCTCCTAATCAATATGATCCAATTACTACTCTAGCTAACTAAGGGAACAAGGGGGTGCTCGAAATATTGGTGTTCCGAACATTGGACAATTTAATGAATCTCGCTCACTTTTATATTTGTTGAAATTCGTACCTTGCAAACTGATGATGTATTTAGAAGGCCGACTTTGGACTTCCTAACATGAAATTACATTCATTTTCTACCCCATTAACAGATAACATACCACCATACAAAAATGATAATGGTTGTTTCAAATAATTGAAAAGGAGACTTAGGATATATTCGAGCTTTGTGTTAAATTATTCATTTTACTTACATCAATATTAATAATGTGAAGTTTGAACTTTGTTACTTCTAGCGTATGCCCATTTTGGATGATGTGAGTCTCATAGAAGGCACAATCTGTCTATGATTATATAATTAAATAAAAGGGGCACATTTATGATTCATTGATTTTCATTTATGTTATATGATCTTCATTTTCCGTCTTGGAGTTATCAAGTATTTTGATTTATGATTTACTCATATGTAAATTATTTGTTTTAATTTGGTATGTATATTTTATTTAAAAATAAAATAAAATAAATATATATTATTTTAAATATTATTATTATTATTGTTATTCTTAATTTGACATTCCTATAAATTTGGGCAAAGCTTTCTAGTCGTACCGGATACCTGTTCCCACGTACCCAAAGTACTCATGTATTAGAAACTTGTGCAACATAGTTTTAAAAACAAAGTGAAAATAATAAATATTAATAAAAAGCAAAAAAGTCAAAGAGTGTATATATATATATATATATATATATATAAAGAAAAATAAAATAGAAATTAACGATAATAATCATAAATCTATTTGAAAAAAAGAAGAAGCAAAGGAAAATAAAATCCAAAAACAAAAAAGGAGGGGATAGAGAAACAAATTAGGAGGAAGCAAAAGTGGAAGAAAGGGCAAGAATCTAGTTTTTGTAAATCTTACAACCATCATCTCTTTTCAAAATTTCAAACTGTTTTTCAATCTCAATGGCTTCTCTTAACTTCCCGTGATGATAGTGATCAATCCTAGCTAGGATTCTAAAGTATTCAATGCAAATATGGTGTTTGGTTTTCATAGCATGCTCAACAAGAGCCAAGGAGCAAGGACAACAATGCTTAATATCAATGATATACTCCTGAATCCTTTGCATAACAAATCAACCTATTTCACCAACATAGAAAAGCACCACATAAACATGGAATTAAGTAAACACCTTTAATGTTAAAAGGGTCAATAGGATTCTTAACAGACTTCATCAAACCCCAAATGGTATTTAATTGTTTGAAGGAGGTAGAAACTTGATTCTTTCTGAAAATGCGAGAAATCCTATCAGTGGTTCCTTGAATATAACGAAGATGAAATTTGGGGATAGGATATTATGGTCTCTTTTTTGCCTAGGACAAAGGATAGATTTTTGGAAGGCCTTGATGCCCTTCCATTTATTATAACTATTTTTCAACAAAAACATCCATAAGAGGATTTATAAATGTCTTACCTTGGTAAATACTAATGGATGGGAAGAATAGTAGTTTAAAGCTTGGTAAAAGGTATGAATACAAATCCTATTAGTTGCATGATACTTAATGTAATAAGAGTTTTTATGTGTAACACCCCCTCCTCCTAGGTCCACCCAAGAAAGAAACCAGCCGGGAAAACATGTGATGAGAGAGGTTACTATAAGGGGTTCAATCTCCTTTATGACCTTAAGGAAATGGAATTGATGGAACTCATCAAACAAACCCACCCACATCAGCAATTACACCCCTAGGAGACATGTTAGCCACTCAGAGATCCTGTCCCTGGGTTCCACTAATGTTTTAAGCCTCTTCAGCCAAAGTCGCTCTCATGATATAGGTAAGAAAACAACCAACAACTCAAACTAACTCTCATCGGCTTCTGTGCCAGTGACTGTGGCCTTTTCTCATTAGACTTGAGTCAGCAACCCCGAGATTTGAGCCACTTTTCTAGCCCAAAATCCCAACCTCTACCCAAAACTTGCTACAACCTTCAGAATCCATCAAATACATGATAACAATGATGTTAATCAAAAATAAAACTTAGGACTAGGCCTAAGTATCCCCAACCAGGACTGACATTATGTCAAACACTTGGCATCAATGTAACCTACAGGTCTAGGATACAAGACAAAGCATAAATGACTGAAAGAACCTATGAAACATAACCATAAGGATCACCTTCTTCTCCATTGGACTATTATATCATCAATTAGGTCTTGAACCCATCCATTTGACAATTATAAGTAAATACATGAAATAACCATGACATGAACCTGTCACATAATCATGTTTATAACCAACATTAAACCTTATAAATATTAGACATATGACAACAATTAAATCCACATATAAACAAGTAAAAAAGAAAGGGAACTTAGCTTTTATTAATCATAGGAAAATCTAACTAGGTTCGGACTTCCACAAAGCACCTGACCGTATACATGGCTAAACGAAATATCTCTTTCAGCCATTCACCCTCATGTCATATTCCAAGCATGAATGTGGGATCTCATAGAACAACCAATCCAAGAACAACCAATGGAATCTCGAGTTTAAACCACCTCCACCCTCACCAAACTGTGATCACACCAAAACCTGTGCTCCGATCACAATCGAATTGAACTTGTAATTACATTTGGAATCCATCACTATTCTTAATGAATTTTCCATCTCCTTGTCTCTCAGGCTTTATCACAATCCAATCCCGGATCACTAGGCCCTATACCGAGACCAATCTCTCAGGCTTTACCATAATCCAAACCTAGATCACTAGGCCCTAAATCGAGACTTCTCCCTCATGCTTTACCATGTATCCTGCCAAAACTGGTCAATGGATTCCTATGCCTTTAGGAATGAACCTTGAGATCACCTCCACCTCGGATTCTAAAATCCATCTAGCAAACCAAAGCCCAAAACTGAAACAAACATCTCAACAACATGGCATCTGGAAAAAGGAAATGCTAGGCTGAAAACCACTGTCATAACCCAACAAAACCATGCCACCAAAAGTAAGGGAACCATACACCAACATGCAAATCCATGCATGTCCAAACCAGCTAGGAAATCACACATGCAAAAGGTTACCTATAAGTATTCCTGTTGAAGCTGCTTGATCCTGCTCCTCTTCCTTGATCCTTGCTTTCCTTACTTTCCCTTCGCTTTCTTTCCATTCCTTGATCCAAAGCTAGAGTGATCCAAGAAAACTCTAAGTCACCAAGAGTAAGAGAGAGATAATAATGAGAGAGCTCCAAACTTGAACTAACAAAAGGTTAGCAATTGATCCTCAGAAGCCTTTTTATTAATGAGGCGTCTATTTTCTTCATTTTCCTTCAATTTCCTCCTCACATGCAACCTGTGACTTTTTGCCTTCTTTTTCTCCTATTTGCCTTTATTTTAATTAATAAATGTGCCAAAAATGCATTATTTTCCTTTTAATTCCTTTGCCTTAGCCTTTGCCAATTTTCCTTAGCCAAAACACACATCTAGTGATGCCCACTAGGATATATTTGCCCAACATTCAGCTTCGAATAAGTGTCCTTTAACCGTGGTCTTATTCTACCTTTATTAACTTTTATTACATGAAATTTTCACCAGGGATGTTATAGAAGCCACCCCCTTAGGGAACACCATCCTTGGTGTTAAACCACACCATGACCTCAACAAAACCGCTAAAAAGAAATCATACTGCCCATGTAGCTTTATAACTTAGCTCGTTGCAGTATTTACAATGAAAGACCTGCTCAAAAGCAAAACATCATGACAACATGACAATATAAAAACCATAATAATATGACACCCATACTGTTTATTAGAGCTTTATAACTTATCTCATGGTGATATTTACATCCATATATATATATTATATATATATATCAAAACATCGGCAAAGCATATGTCAAACATATACCAACATCAAACCAAAACTACTTTGCCTCAACCCAAAAACAATGAAGGATACGGGGCCCACATCTAATCCTCCATCTCCCATGTAGCTTCTTCAGGCCCAAAGTTCTTCCACTCCACTTCAACTTTCTTTATGGCTCTGTTCCTGAGCATGAGATGCTTTCCACTGCGATGTGCACTGAGGCTCCAACTAGAACTCTCCTTCTTGCTCCACCTACAATATAGACCAATCAATAACATGATCAACATACTTTATATACTTCTTAAGAAATGAAATATGGAAAACATCATGAAATTTCATTGTTGGAGGTAGTGCAAGTCAATATGCCACCGATCCAATTCTCTCAAGGATTTCAAAAGGCCTGCAATACCGCGGTGCCAACTTGGCACATGAACCAATCCTGAAAGATCTTTTCTTGGGCTTGATGCCCAAATACACATGCTCCCCAACCTAAAACTGCTCGAATACCATGTGTTGATCCACATAACTTTTCTGTCTATCCTGTGATGCCTTTATATTCTTCTTTATAACCTTCATTTCCTACTCCACGTCTGCCAACATGTCTAGTCCAATAAGTACCCTGATCACCAAATCACTCCAATTGATGGGAGTGTTAAGACTTCATCCATTCAATGCCTCAAAAGGACTCATTCTCAATGACTCCTGATAACCATTGTTGTATGTGAACTCAACCAATGGAAGATACTCCTCCCATTTCTTTTGTTGGTGCATCACGTACATCCTCAACATATCCTCTAAGATCACGTTGCCCCTCTCTGTCTACGAATGATAATTTGTGTTGAAGGCCAACTCTGCGCCCAAGCCTGCACATAGCTCCTTCCAAAACATAGAAGTGAACTTTGCATCCCAGTTCGACACAATCTTCTATGGAACACCATGCAGTCTCATTGTCTCTCTAATGAACACCTATGCTACCTCATTGGCTAAATATGTAGTCTTTACTAGAATGAAGTGGGATACCTTTCTCAATCTTTCAACGACGACCATAATAGAGCCATGCTTCTTTACTGTCCTCGGAAGACCTGTGATGAAATCCATGGAAATGACCTCCATTTCCATTTCGAAATCGCTATAGGTTGTAGTAAACAGCCTAGATGCTTACATTTTGCCTTTACCTGTTGACAATCTAAAAATCTAGCCACGAGCTATGCCACTTCCTTCTTCAGATTCGGCCAATAGTAGAACTTCTTCACCATCGTCAACATCTTCTAATATCCTGGATGATCTGAGTATGGCTTGGTGTGAATCCCTCAAGATAAGCATCTTGAGCTCACTATAATTTGGTACATAGATCCTGTCTCTAAATCTCACCAAACTATCTACCGTGAGATGATAGTCTGCATCCTGATCACCTACACCTGTACCTGTACTTGTACCTATGCTTTACTGTAACCTATGCATAATCTCCATGTATTTTTCATCCCTCTGTCTTTCCTGCAATATCCTATCATGTAACTCTGTCCCATAAGATCTCATAGTTGCTATATGATTTACATGTACCTTCGTGCTAAGAGCATCTACAACCCGGTTCTCCTTCTCTTTGATGTATCTGATATCGAAGTTGAACTCACTAAGGGTAGCAAACCATCTAGCTCGCTTGGAATTTAGATTTGGCTGATCACACAAATATCTCAACCCACTGTGATTGCTTATCAATGTAAACCTCCTGCCAAGAAGATAGTGCCTCCACATTTTCAATGCCTGTATAATTGTTGCTAGCTCAAGATCGTGTGTTGGATAGTTATGCTCGTGCTCATTCAATTTTTGTGACTCATAGCATGCTAGCTGCCCTTCTTTCATGAGAACTCCACCAATTCCTCTCTTGCAATCATATGTACACACTAAAAACTCCTTGTTCGCATCTGCAATCTTTAGCACTGGTGCATGTGTCAACAACTGCTTAAGCTACTCAAAACTAGCTTCACATTCTTCTGTCCATTTGAACTTCTTACCTTTCCACTGCAATGATGTGATAGGATATGCAATGAATGAGAAGTTTCTGATGAACCTACTGTAGTAGCCTACCAATCCCATAAATGATATCACCTCATCCACATTCTTAGGAGTTGCCCACTCCATAATAGCCCTTATCTTTTCTGGATCCACTGTTATGCCATCCTTGGAGACAACATGCCCCAAATAATGTACCTCTATTTGAAAGAAGTTGCACTTGCTAAATTTAGCATACAATTGATTCTCTCTTAGCAACCTCAACACTGCTGCTAAATGCTCGACATTTTCTTCCTCATTCTTAGAATATACCAGTATGTCATCAATGAATACAATAACAAACTTGTCCAGATAAGGATGCAACACACTATTCATCAAACACATAAACATAGCTGGAGCATTATTCAAACTGAATGGAACAATAACAAACGCATAATGCTCATACCTAGTCTTGAACACAGTCTTGAAGATATCATCTTCCTTGATGCATACATGATGGTATCCTGATCTCAAGTCGATCTTAGAGAACACTACTACTCCCTTCAACCGATCAAACAAATCACCAATCCTCGAAAAAGGGTACCTATTATTGATCGTTACTTTGCTTAGCTTCCTGTAGTCAATGCACAATCTAAGAGTACCATCTTTCTTCTTCACGAACGACGCTAGTGCACCCCAAGGCGATACACTTAGCCTAATGTACCCCTTGTCCAACATTTCCTCCAGCTGTAACTTTAACTCAACAAACTCAGATGTGCTCATCTTGTAAGGTGCTTTTGATGCTCGGGTTGTCCCTGGAACCAACTCAATAGAAAAGTCTAGCTCCCTGTGAGGTGGTAACTCTGTAATTTCCTCAAGAAATACATCCTGAAACTGCTACAAAACTAGGTATCTACTTAACACATCTACATCCTCAACCTCCTTACTCTTGTCACTAGAAATGTTTACTTCAAACATCACACAACCTTTTCTACAACTACGCTTAGCTTTCATAGTAGCAACCATCCTCACTGATGTAGGCTTCTTCCCTTACAAAGTCCTCTTTTCCCCACTATCATCCACAAACTTAATGGAATTGTTGAAGCAATCCACTTTGGTTTTGTGAAGGTATAGCCAATCCATACCCAAAAGCACACTATACGAACCCAATGGAAATACATTCAAATGTGTTGTTGTAGGCATACCATTTAACTAAAATTCACAAGCTCTTATGTAATGGTGAATTTGCTTTTTTGTACCTATAGCCAACTGTACTAACCAAGATTCTGCATGCATTTATTTTTTCAAACCACACTTATCCACCAGGTCAGGACTAAATAACTATAGTTAGATCCAAGATCAATCAAAATGGAAACAACTTGATCACAAAGCTTACCATCCATCTCAATGATCGACGCGTGATGATCTGCTAGGCTCTTGTCCACACCTCCATAGATCCGAGGAATGTTATGACCAACATCACCAATTGTATGTGCCTCCTGAGCATTGTAGATCTGGGGTTTACCACCACTCTGATACTATGGAAAATTCCTGCTACAATGATCCTTACCACATATCCAACACTGCAATGATTCCCTACCACCACCTCTAACTTTCTTCTCTCCACATCCTTTCAGTTGTACCGAATCTCTTGTAAGGAACTGCATTTTCTTTCTCACTTGCATCTTGAGGTCTTCCTCTCTTTGCTGGGCATTCTCCTTTAGCTTTCTCATTTCTTTTCAAGTCATGCTTGGGCTCAACTTTTCTCTTTGACTGCTCATAACAATGCTTCAAATTTCAAATGGCCTCCTTCAATGATCTAGGCTCATCGAACTCAATCTGGTCTTTGTATGCAACTGGAATCCACTTATGAATCTCTGAACCTTGGCCTTCTCCCCCCGAGGTAAGGTACATATCTCAACAGCTCCAAACATCTGCTAGTATATTCATCATCTGTCATAGAACCCATATGCAACTCATAAAACTCCTTAGCTATGTCATCATAGTGCCTCTCCAATAAGAACTTCTTCTTGAAGAGCCTTTCAAATGCATTCCAATTCAAATCCTCCTCATGTATACCTTTGAAATTCTTAACGCCTTTCCACCAAATATTCACTTTACCTTTGAGACTGAAAGTGGCTATCTTTGCTTTCATGTTTTCTGAATAATCATGCAATCGGAAGAATTTATTCATACCAAGTAACCGTGCTTTTGCATCCTATGATTTCTTCATCTCTCCATCAAAGGTAGGTGGCTTTGCCTTCTTAAACGCATCCGGGAAGTATCCCTTATCACTCCTCCTGTAAGGATGATGATTATGATGATCATGATGTCTATCGTAACTAGAACTGGAATAGTACCTGTGTCGACCACCTCTCCTATTCGGAGTGTCCCACAACCTGCGATCTCTGATCGTGTCAAATCTATTTGACCTATGTCTACTAGGAGACCTAATTCAATATGCCCCATTAGTTCTTTCCTGATGTCCATGGTTGGTCCAAAGTGGACCCTGTCGCTGCATATCTGACAAACTCTGAAGTACTATAACGTTCACCTCCACTTGTTTCTCTTATGCCTACATGATTTTGTCATTGTCTACTTTGCAACTCCTTATTTCTTCCTTCAGCCTTCTCAATGTGTTTTCCAGGTCAGAAGAGTGCCCCACACTGCACTTCCCATCTGATGCATAGGGACATTCTATGTAGTCTGCCACCTTGCTAGCCATATGATCTCTTTCCTGGAAGGCATACTATGTCAGCTAAACCAAATCACAATAAAACAACGTACCTTAGCATAATTCGAGGAGGATACCTTGTCCGCAAGATCATCAAATCAACTTGATGCATCTATAACATAAACATAACAACATATAGACATATATCAAATAAGTGTATCAACGCATAAATACCATTCTAGCTAGGTTCCAGTCATCAATGCAAGGCCATATCAACAATGCATGTTGTGACCTCATGCATGACAACAATGATTATTCCATTGCACATATTCCCACATGTAACTATCAACATGCATAACCAATTCCTAATCAACTCCACACATATGAACGCATGTAGTCGAGCATAAGTGATCAATTCTTGTAATCAACCTACAAGACTGATACATGTAATCAAAAAATTCAAGAATGTACCTAACATACAAGGATGTAGTCAAGCGACATATAATCAACATGTAAGCGACATATAACCATATGCAACAAGTTATAAACTTCTGACGATGCATCCCACAAAATCACATCTGCTCCTTATGACAACCTTACTACAATCATGATCAAGATTATGCAATGCAACAAGCACATGGAATGCAAGTGTAAGAGACACACATGCAACTGACATGCATGCATGAACAAGCACCTTCACCCAAGGAGAGCGCAACCATGCTCTGATACCAATCTGTAACACACCCTCCACCCAAGTCCACCCAAGCAACCAAGCAACCGCGAAAACATGTGATGAGAGAGGTTACTATAAGGGATTCAATCTCCTTGGTGACCTTAAGGAAATGGAATCGACAAAATGCATCAAACAAACCCATCCACATCACCAATTACACCTGCAGGAGACATTTCAGCCACTCAAACATCCTGTCCCTGGGTCCCACTGATGTTTTAATCCTCTTAACCCAAAGTCTCTCTCATGTTATAGGAAAGATAGTGACTAACAACTCAAAGTTACTCTCATAGGCCTATGTGCCAGTGGCTGTGGACTTTTCACATCAAACCTTGGTAGCAACCCCGAGATTTGAGCCACTTTCCCAACCTAGAATCTTGGCCTCTACCCAAAACTTGCTACAACCTTTAGAATCCATCAAAGACATGATAACAATTCTAATAAATAAAAAATCAACCTTAAGACTAGGCCTGAGCATCCCCAACTAGGACTGACATTCTATTAAATACTTGGCATCAATTCCACCTACAGGTCCAGGATACAAGACAAAGCATAAATGACTGAAATAAATTGTTGGGCATGGAATGCCCCCAAGGCATGTTTTGGTGCTTAACGCCCAACTTTTGACCAAGTCCTTTGTAAAAGCTTTGCGAATTGTGGGCATGGAGCGTGAAGTCATAATAGAGTCACAAGGTTGTCCGCCCTTGTTTTTGTAATGTAATGTCGACTTGATAGACCTACCCATGGTCTGTGGACCATGGGATTGTATAAATAGAGCGAGGCTCTAAGTGTAGAAGATGGCAGATAGCTAATGAGTCCAAGAGACTGAGTCAAAGTGTGTATTTGGGTCGTAGAGTAGGAGAAGGCTCTGCAGCTGAGTGTGTATAGGCCTAGTAGTCTGCAGCTCAGTGCGCGGACCCCTACAGCTGAGTGCGCAGGGCAAGTCGATCTATAACTAGTGGAAGAATTAATAAAGAGAATTTTACTATATTTCTGTGTATCTTTTCCTGCGTTAATGTATGACTGGGTATAAATTGCAGGTGTACTATTTATATGCTACACAAACTCATATGAATGCGTTGAATAAATAAATATAACATAAGACATCCATTTACATGAAGATAATTAACTGGCATAGGAAGATAAGTAAGATCTTGGGTGCGCAGAGCGTTGCTCCAACAACACGGAAGCCCCACAGCCCTTGGTTAGGGTTGCGCAAAGGCTAGGGAAGTGCACGAAGCAACCTGCGCGGTAGGACGAACAGTTGGACCAATGCAACCTCTCAGACATCTCAAGGGTGCGGAAACCTAGTTCCAGCACCCCCCATACTACTTCGGGTGAGATCTTAGTTTGCGCTCCGCAGAATGTTTCCAAAAGGGCTAGTAGTATAAGGATTCATTTGGCTAATTAACTCCGAACCTGGGTCAGGCTCCAACAAGCCAACAAATGGTTCTATTGCCAGGACCGAGATCTACATCATGAAGCTAGCAGATAGCCAAGGAAGGTGTAAGCTCGATAGACCTATTGTGTGGACTCCAGAATTGGTGTGCATATTGGAAGCATCGAAGGATAAGATCACGCATGCTGTTGATCACTAGCTCGATAGAATCATAGGAGGATTCATCACTGAGTTCGCGGTAGATACTTCATTCAGCTACAACAAGGCAGAATGATGCTTCCTCAAAGGGCCATGAGGTAAGTATGTTAAATCTTTGAACACTTAGATTAAAATGCTACTGTGTGAAAAGCAGGTTATGTAAATAAATTGATGTTTGGGGTATGCGAAGTGGGAGAATCTACAGAAACAAAGAACTAGAAACTAGCCTCTTGATTTCACCTCCGCGAGGGGGTGAGGAAGAGCTAGTGAAGGTCTCACCAAGAAGTGCAATCAATTTGATAAGGGAGAGAATTCCACGTATACCACCCCCACTCACACCACCACTAGTTTCACAGTCTTCACCCCCACCTTCACCCATACCACCTCCGCCACCACCGCGAAGCAATATGGTGAGAGTGATAAAGTTGCCAGTGTTCAAGGGAGTAGCAAATGAGGATCCGGACCAGTTTTGGTTCATGATAAAAGCTGTATGGGAAGCGCAGGGAGTCATGGATGAAAATATAAAGAAGGCAATGTTAGTTTGTGCTCTACAGGATCGCGCGCTGACTTGATACATTAAGCATTCCAATGAAAATCTGAATGTGGGGATCGTAGATATTCAAACTACACTAAACAAAGAATTTAACAGACCAAAGTCAGAGGCATAGTCAATCATTGGGTTCAAGGAAATCACAATGCTACTAGGCAAGACCCCTTGGGAGTTGGATCAGAGACTAAATTGCATAATTTGCAAAGCTAACATGACGTTGACAGATGGAAAACACCACGACTGGTTTGTAGCATCATTAACATCGGCTCTAAGGAATGCGTTGTCACAACTTAGGTTGAGGCCTTGGAGGTCTCAATGATATTTCACGAGACCCCGATACAGGATCCCAACCTAGGAGTTCAACAAATTCACACGTAGTTGAAAAACTTGTGCCTTGAGATGTAGAGTTTGAAAAAAGATAGGACAACTGGCCCAGAAGTGCCCAATGAGGTATGGTGCGTAAAGTTCAAGGGTCAGGGACATGAAAAGTACCACTGCCCGATGTTCAAGAATTACCTTGTGGGAGGAGGACTAATGCCATTGAGACAGAAGGCATAAGCAGGACTGAGCACGACGCCTGCATTATGGTGCGCGATTTATCAGATAGGAGGAAAGCATGCTACAGATAACTGCCATTTATTGCAAAAGTACACACAAAACTCACAACAGTTGTTTTGTAATTTCTATAGATCAATGGGACATGATGAATGCACTAGTAGAAGTTATGAGCTAATGATGGATTAGACTCCTACCTATAGAGTTCAGGCTGAAACGTGGCCCCTTTATCAAAACGCAGGAATGGCACGAACCGGATTTTAGGGGCACGGACGAGGCCAAGGTGGAGGAGGACCAGGAAGAGGTTGCAAATAGCTGATATGTTACAATTGCGGAGGGCCAGGATATTATGCCCGCGATTGTATGAATCCAATGCGACCATCATGCTTTTATTGTACATTGTTTGATCATGAGATGGAGGATTTTCCAACACTAATAGCGAGGTTGTGCGATAAAGGAGCACTCCAACCTCCCCCGAGTCAGAACCTGCAAATGTTGAGGTCTGAGCCGTGCGAGGAAGACCCTAATGTAAATATTGTGCTCTGAAGTGGAATTACGACAGGGGATGACAAAGGCAAGCAACCTGAAGAAAGTACTTGGGTTCGCAAGGCTCCAATGAAGGAACCAAAGTTTGATTTGGAGTGCGCCAAGGAAACCTTCACGGAAGCCAAGAAGAGCTTTGCTGATGCCTCCACTTTAGGAAGTAAAGAAAGATTGGAGCCGAAATGGACCCATCGATGCTCACCATGTTCCTGGAAACATGCATGAAGCTATTGCGCGACAACTAGGTTGTAAAAGGGTTGTAAGAACTCATAAATAGATGCGTTGGGACTGCACAAGGGGAATTGCGCGTAGCCCGAAAGCTCGAAAAGCACACAATACGAACAGGAAGAGAGATGATATTGACCGCGCAGATTGGATAATATGGGATGGACCAAGTGATTCTAGATCTAGGATCGGACGCGAATGTCTTGCCGAAGCAGACCTGGGAGCGCATGGGAAGGCATACACTACAATGGTATCCTATCCAACTGCGAATGGCGAACTAGAAAAAGATCCTACCTGTGGGGAGATTGTAGGGAATCATAGTAGATATTGAAGGAGCAAATGCGGTAGCAGATTTCGAAGTGATAGAGATTGTTGATGACAACAATCCCTACCCCATGCTATTAGGAATAGATTCGGCCACTTACATGAGTGGGGTGATAAATTTGAAGAAGTGCAAGATGACTTTTGAGAAAAAGTCTTTGTGTGTGGTTGTACCTTTGGACCCTGCAAAAGGATCACGCTACACGGATTCGATGCACGACTACGACAACGACAATGAATTGGATTGCATCTACAAGATAACTACGCGAGAGCAAGACTAGGTGAATCCGATCGTGGATGGATGAATCTCATGGGAGAGCGAAAGTTCCCGCACATCGGATTCAGACAAGGAAATAGAACGATGGAAGAACCGGTTACACAAGGTGACCACATTGAACTGTAACATGATGACGAGATCGTTGTGCTGCATATCGACAGAGTTGAGGGATTTGCCTACATATGATGGGTTAAGTGAGGTGGATGACTTCCTGAGCAGATTTGAAAGAGAAGTTCCGGAACAACAACGTTTCCAAGCTTTGGAATGGGTACTACATGCTACGCCCGCAAGGTGGTGGGCAACACACCAAAGAAGCTTTGAGGACCAACACGAATGTAGGAGGATGATGTGCATGCGGTTTGGAAAGCCTTAGATGCAATTAATAGACAAGATTTATGGACGAAACGGTCTGCGTGACCACCTATCCAGATGGATACATGCATATGGTACGAAACCTGCACGGATGTACACAGTCTTCACATTAGGAGACATGGTCAGTAAGCATATATGGGCGATGCAGTGGTGCAAATGACCCCTCCAGTTGGAACCACGGAGTATGCAAAGACCAACTGCGCAGAAGGTTATCCACGCAAAAGCCTTTAACAAAGTATGTGAAGCGCTGAACAAGGTCCACAATGTGAAGAGACTGATTGGGACCTGTTCGTACCAATGGTTCTATGGGCTTATAGGACCGCGTGAAAAAACATGACGGCACAGGCACCTTCGAGGTTGGAGTATGAAGTGAATGTTGTAATCCCCATAGAGCATGAAATGCCTAGTCTGTGCATGGTAGCACCAGTAGATACGACGGTTCATGGAACCTTGGAAGAAGAAATCCAACAGGGAAATTTTAGGCTCCAAGAACTTGGGAAAGAAAGGGTACGATTAGGGGTGAAAAGCGCTCTGGTAGAAGAGGAAATTAAGAAGTTAGAGGACGAGATAAAGGAATATTTTCTCAATAGGCAGAACACGATGATAAAACATGGTGCACATGATCACACTGACAAGTTTGAGGACTATCGCCATGAATTGATCAGTCTGATGCCTTGGCTTGGACCGCATATGACTAGGCGAATCAACCAGAGTGGTGTGTTGCAGATGATAAAGTGCGTAATGCCGGCAGTAACAATAAAAGGTGGGTATTTCCCAGGAAAAGTGATGGATAACCGGATGACACCCTATCCAGGGGGCGTGACCACTTGACTAGCCATGGAAAGTACAACCTTAGTGTTCTTGGCAGTTGAAAGGAGGTGCGGGACTATAAACTACTCTGCCTGGGAGCTGCGCGAGCTACGCGTAGAAGCAAAGAGTCACAGGGTCCGCGACTGCGCAAGGGGGGCTGCACTGCTGCGCGGGCTGACTAGAAAGTGACTGTTGAAGTCACTATTCATGATGTGATGCTCGACTTGAGACCAAATGGAGTGGGCGATAGACATTTAAGATGTGATTAATGGGAAAGATTTGGGAAAATATGCCGCTAAGGGAGCATTAATGAACCAGATTTGGGGGGAACGGTCGAATTCAAATCCAAAAGGCACTATAAATTACAAAGGGCTGCTAACAAACAACACTTGGTGATTTGTAAATTGAGCAGTTGTATACTCTGCGTAGCCTAAGATGAGCCCTGTTTGACCTGTGTAGAATGCTGATTGAGCCCCTGAGTATTCAATCAATAGATTTCTGGTCAGACACGATTGTAACATTTGAGGAAGTTATGGAAATTACAAAAATGACCACCGAAGAGGCCGCGCAGGCCCTGAATGTGGGAGATGTCCCTGAAGGCACCGGGATTGTGGCAGAAATCCCTAATTCACCGTGCACGCCAAGAAAAAAGAAAGACAAGCATACGATGGTTTCCGTACGTGTGTCCCGACGAAACCCACTGTGCACCAGGCTGACGATGGAGGAGAAGGGGAAAGCCGTTAACATAGAAACTAACGAGGAAGAGGATGACCTAGAGGATCTTATCATCGAAGAAGATGAGGACGAAGGCATAGAGGAGGAAACTAAGCTTGTGCACCCTCCAACAAAGCTGCTCGCCTATATCCCACCATGGAAGGGGAAGGCTAAAGTGCCCAAGGATCTTGACGAGAGCAAGAGCTCTCTCCAGACCCCACTCCTCCCAGACAACATCATTTTTGAGGGCACTCACCTGGGACGGGTACCTAGCTTGAAATTTGAAGATTGGGATCTCGCTAACCATGAGAAGTTACCTCACTTAGAGACCGTGCAACTCATGAAGCCTAAACAGAACACCACGGCAGGGGTTACCGAATTAGAGCCACAAAAATGGTTGCGCGGAGTGGAAAAGGCAGGGTTACTAAACCTTCTTTGGGTGCCACATTTCCACCGCACCCCAATAACAATATTCGTCATCAGGCAGCTACTTTGCCTGGTGCATGGTGGGTGTTTGTGGCTGAAGGAGCCCATCCCCATCACGGAACACTTGATTCACCGCATCACCCAGCTTCCATGCAAAGGAGAGGACTCCACAGATATCTCGGAGGGGAAAGGCAGTGACTTGGCCATCGCGGAGGCCATGAAGAAGAAATATAAACTAGAAAATAAGAAGATGGGCTACGCCATATCCAACATCAACGACAAAGCAGTAAGATTGGCGACCCAAATACTGGCAGGAAAGGTTATGTGCAAGTGCCGCGTGGACGAGGTACCTGCACCGATGGTAGCACTTGTGAGCAGTGTGTGAAGGGGGTCCATTTTAACTGGTTCGAGTTCCTATGCAAGGAATTTTTGGAGAATTGCCGCGAGACTCAGTAACAAGGCAAAACATTCCACTATGCATGACTTCTGATGTACATAGTGCTTGTGGCAGGGGAATTGCCGGAGGACAGTCAGTTCCCCACAATTGACAGGGATCTGCTGGAGGCCGCGAAGTACACTTTACTCTGGGCCACGAAGGACTCAAACCGGATCCACGACAACAAAATTTCTAGGTGTTCATGGAAATTACCCTCAGGATGGGGATCAACCGCAAGCTGTGGTTATCTCCCACTGTCTACAATAGCCTGCAAAGTTTTGCAGAGTTTAAGGTGGATCTCCACAGCATATACATCAGATCGCGCAAGGACCCGACCAAGCAATGGAAAGAGCTACCCTTTGTAGCCACGAACGATGTAATCTTTAATGTACTGGAGACATGACCGCTGGAGTGGCACGCTCTAGACATTGTGGCAATAGAAAAGTCTGCGGTGCAGAGGAAGAAAGAGGAGGCCAAACTACGCATGACACAATTGGTAGAGAAGACAAGGAAGGAAGTAGTGGCCGCATAAGCACAAGAGGCATGGGACGCTGCACAAATAGCGGTTGAACAAAAAAAGGTCACCATAGTAGCAATGCAGGAGGCATCCACGAAGGCGCGTAAGGGCCAAAAGTCGCCTTCACATGGGCAGGAAGCAGAGGAAGAAGAGGGAGGTGCAGACCCACAAATCGTGTCAACACAACTGAAGCGCTAACACTCGATCGAGTAGATGGGGCCACTCAAGCAGGTCAAGGCATCGAAGTTGTCTATTGACCCAATCACCCTTACTGAGAGTGATCTGCATGACATTGGTGAGACAGTGCACGATGTCACCTTCGAGCCCCTCCAAAATTTTGTGCAGGAGAACCAGATTGTGTTGGGGGCCCTGAGAGTGCAACTACAGGAGTTACATATGTGCACTTCTCAGGCTGGTACCCTTTCGACTAGCCTTGCAGTAGGGACAACTGCAGCAGAGCAGATGCTGCGTGCTTGGGTGACAAATACCATAGTGTTGCCGGAAGGGGCACTGGTGAAAAAAAATGAGGTCGACAGGCCTACGATTAGTGCACTGAAGGGTATCAGAATCAACATGGCTGCACTCTAGTGGGAGACATTATATATTCTGCAGGATAGGATTACTGCAGAACTGCGAGCTAGGGAGAGCCGTGCGCTGCAAGTACTAAGCGAGGAGAAAATCAACATGGAACAGTTGAGCTTGTAGCGTGACAAAGTGGTGTCGTACAATCGACAACTGGTACAGGTATTGGACGAAGCTTGTCAAAGCATCCCTGAGCTGGCCATCCTAGCAGACACACTAGCAGAGGCGTGCATCCATAGGCTAGCCACAGGGGTGCGCGAGGTGCGAGATGAAATTACAAAGGTTCAGCTGGAGCCGAACCTTCAGATCATAGAGCTGCGGTTGAAGGTGCAGCCATTCACCCCTCTGAAAGTAAGAGAATAGCGCGCCAATGCTATTACAGTGGGACTGGATGAGATCGGCATTGTAGTGGAGACTGCACCAGAATGTTGAAGGAGTCATTTGAGGTCCTCACAAACCTGTAGGAGGACCCCAACATCCAACGCTTAGAAATAGAGGTGCGAGAACTCTAGCAGCAGTATGATAGCATCAAAGGAACTATGCAAACGGTGGCCCTCACTTAGAGGCTCGCGTGGATGCAACAGGCCAAAGCATTGAAAGAACAGGTGGGCGCTACATGGCACAAAGAAGCAGTCTTGAAGGTACGCGTTCAACCTTGGATCGATGAGCCCTTTAGAATCACAAAAACAATTGAAGGAAAGATCGTACAAATGCAGGGAACATAGGCACAGTTGCAGAGAAGCAGTTCCGACACCGTGGTCTTGGAACAACGCATACAGGAGATCCACCTAATAGCAGCTCAGTGCGCTGCTGACCTTGCAGCAGTCTGGACAGAGTTGGAGGGACTCCATGCAAAGGTCTCCGCGCCGACAGAGTGACTCGAGGGTGAGTCACGATTTTTGTGTTGGGGGCCTGTTAGGCATGGAATCCCCCCAAGGCATGTTTTGGGGCTTAAAGCCCAAGTTTTGACCAAGTCCTTTGTAAAAGGTCTGTGAATTCTGGGCGCAGAGTGCAAAGTCATAATAGAGTCACAGGGTTGTCCGCCCTTTGTTTTTGTAATGTAATGTTGGCTTGATAGACCTACCCATGGTCTATGGACCATGGGATTGTATAAATAGAGAGAGGCTCTAAGTGTAGAAGATGACAGATAGCTAATGAGTCAAAGAGACTAAGTCGAAGTGTGTCTTTGGGCTGTAGAGTAGGAGAAGGCTCTGTAGCTGAGTGGATAGAGGCCTAGTAGTCCACAGCTGAGTGCGCGGACCTCTGCAGCTGAGTGCGCAGGGTAGGTCGAGTCTATAACCGGTGGAAGAATTAATAAACAGAAGTTTACCATATTTCTGTGTATCTTTTCCTGCTTTAATATATGATTGGGTATAAATTGCAAGTGTACTGTTTATTTACTACACGAACTCATATGAATGTGTTGAATAAATAAATATAACATAAGACATCCATTTATAAAAGATAACTAACTAGCATAGGAAGATAAGTAAGATCTCGGGTGCGCAAAGCGCTGCTCCAGTAACACGGAAGCCCCATAGCCTCTAGTTAGGGCTGTACGAAGGTAAGTATATTAGGGCGCGAAGGCTAGGGAAGTGCGTGAAGCAACCTGCACGCTAGGACAAACAGTTGGACTAGTGCAACCTCTTAGACATCTCAAGGGTGCGGAAACCTGGTTCCAACACCCCCCCATACTACTTCAGGTGAGACCTCAGTCTGCGCTCCGCAGACTGTTACCGAAAGGGCCAGTAGTACAGGGATTTATTTGGCTAATTAACTCTGGACTTGGGTCAGGCCCCAACAAGACAACATAAATTATGAAGAATAGCCAGAAGGAACACCTCCTTCTCCATTGGACTATTATATCATCAATTAGGTCTTACATCCATCCATTTAACAATTACAAGTAAATACAAGAAATAACCATGACATGAACCGGTTGCATAACCATGCTTATAACTAGCATTAAATCATATAAACATCAAAGATATGATAGCCATTAAATCCACATATAAATAATTACAAAAGTAAGAGAACTTAGATTTTTTTAATAATAGGCAAATCCTACTAGGTTCGGGGCTTCCACGTACCACCTGACCATGCACATGGCTGAATAAAATATCTGTTTCATCCAGTCACCCTCGTGCCATATTCCAAGCATGAATGTGGGATTTCATAGAACAACCAATCCAAGAACAACTAAGGGAACCTAGAGGTTAAACCACTTCCACCTTCACCAAACCATGATCACACCAAAACCAGTGCTCCGATCACAACCAAACCGAAATTGGAATTCCATCCAGAATCCATCACTATCCTTGAGGAATTTTCCGTCTCCTTGTCTCTTAGGATTTATTACAATCCAATCCCTAATCAATAGGCCCTAAACCAATACTAGTCTCTCAAGATTTACCGCAATCCAAACCTGGATGACTAGGCCTTAAACTGGGACTTCTCCCTCATGCTTTACCGTGTATCCCACCAAAACTGGTCATGGGATTCCTAGGCCTTTAGGAATGAACCTTGAGACCACCTCCGGTCTGGATTGCAAAATCCATCCAACAAACCAAAACTCAAAGCCGAAATAAACATCCCAACTCAATGGCATCTGGAAAAAGGGAAGGCTAGGTTGAAAACCACTACCATAACCTGGCAAAACCATGCTAATGACAACAAGAGAACCATACACCAACATGCAAAGCCATGCATGTCCAAACCAGCTAGGAAATCACACATGAAAACGGTTACCTGTTGTTAGGTCCTTATAATACTAGTGATTCCCTCATTAATATTGTCATTGTAGCCCTTATTGTTATTGTTGTGCCCCTATTGTCCCCATATTGTTATTATTGTGCCCCATAGAATCCCACTATTGTTATTGTTGCACCCTTATGTTATTATTGTTATGTCGGCTTTGATTATATTGTGACCCCTTAGACTTCTATATATAGAAAGGAGGTTTTGTCATTTGTATCATCCATGAATTCTTCATTTGTGTAATGTAAAGGAGGTTTTCCCCTTGAAGAGGTTGATTTTGAAGGCATTGATATATCTTTTCTTCTATTTTGTGAGCTGGTTGCATAACATTTGGTATCAGAGCTTTGGATTCTAGGGTTTCGCTGCTCCAAACAGGTCATTGTGAAATTTTTTCTATAAATTTTTTTCCTGCGATGTTTCAGAAGCTAAAACAAAAAACCCATTTGAGCCAAAATTAGGATGAACCTCAGATCTTAATTTCAGATCTTGTCTCGCTATATTTTCGGAGATATGATCCAAGGAAGTTAGGGTTTTTGTAGGCTCCCGAACTATATCTCAAACAGGTGACCTGGGGAAAATTGTCATAACTTTCTCTCTGAGCATCAGATTGAAATTTCGTAAAAAAATGCATAAATAAGATGGCCTGTAGTGTTTTGTTTATTAGTTTCTGGTCCTAAGGTTGAAATAGTGACATGTGGCACTTCATACAAGTTCACTCTACTGAACCAGTCTATAATCAGGTCATCGTGAGAGATTTGACATAACTCTTCCTTGGAGAATCAAATCTTGATCAGAATTGCAGAGTTGGAAAGAGGATTGAGATGACTACCATGGGGCACAATTTCAGACCTTGAAGATACGAAATTATAGAGATACAACAAATTCAATATCAAGCTCCTACAAAGTGAAAAAATGTGTGTAGTTTTTTTTAAATTTTGCATAAGTTTGGTTTGAAAAATTAGTTTGAAGGAATTCAAAGGGCATAGTGAAGAATTATTATCATTAATTGATTCCTTGAAGAAAGAAAATGGAAACACTTAGTAAGAAACCTGAAATCTCTAGCATGAATCATGAAGAAGAGGAAGAAATGCAACATGATATATCAAAATTACAAGACCAAGTGCAACAAAATTCACTCTCACAAAAAGTAATGGAAGCTAAGATGGATGGTATATAAGAAAAACTTAAAGGCAACATGGAATATTTGAAGACGGACGTGGAAGCTAACATGGATGGTATATAAGAAAAACTTAAAGGCAACATGGAAGATTTGAAGACAAATTTGACAAATTTGCTACAATAAATGCTTACTAATGGCGAAAGGGTAGTACAGGAAACCCATGAGGAGAACAAAGGAAATTTTAATCATGATTTCATAGACTCTAATGGTGGATTGAAAAGTCACCATGTTCCAAAGATCGATATGAGGAAGTTTGATGGCAAGGATCTTGTAACATGGATACTATAGATGGAGCAATATTTCGATCTCCATAATGTGAAAAACACACAAAAGGTACGCATTGCAACTTTATATTTGGAACCAAAATAGTTTGTATGGTATAGATGGATTTTCTCTCATAAAAAAATTTTCAATTGGGAAATTTTTATGGAAGAAATGATATCACATTATGAGGATACAAAAAGAAACACTTTTTTGAGCCAATTGATAAATCTCAAACAAAAGGGTTCAATGATGGAGCACATTGAGGACTTCCAAAAATTGAATATAAGGGTAAAAGATATTCCAGAGGAGCATATGATTGATGTGTTCATAAGGAGTTTAAACGATAACATCCAACATGAGGTTTGCCTTTGGGATCCTGATTCATTGGAGAAAGCATTCAAGTTATGGCAAGAAAAATGGAAAAAAAAAATTATGGCCGCAAGGAAGCCTACCACTCACAACTATAAAGATGCAAGTGTTGTTACCCATATCCTTCCACAACCTACAAGGTTGATACCACAATAATTGGAAGAAAAAATAGAAAAAGGGATTTTTTAGAGTTGTGATAGCAAATACACTAAAGGTCATAAGTGGCTTAGAAGAAGTTATTTTACATAGTTTGTGAAGAGGAGGAAGAAAAGGAACAAGAAACATCAAAAGAAGAGGATATACACGAGGAACAAACCCTAGAGAAAGAAGAAATGAATCCAACCATATCTTGTAATGCATTGGATGGAATTACCACTCCTCAAACTATCAAGATAGAAGGACATATCAAGAAGAAAATGGTAATGGCGTTGATTGATTTGGGAAGTACCCATAATTTTATGCATTGTAAGATAGCCAAGGAATTGAACTACTTCCTATATCCAACACCAAAGTGTTAAGTGATGGCTGCAAATGGAGGAACCATAAATTTCTCTGGAAAGTGCCAAATATCATGCTATCCATGGGATAATATGTATTAAATAGCCCAATGCTTTCCATTCCAATGGGTGGTGCTGATGTTGTACTAGGAGTCCAATGGCTACAATCCTTGGGTCTATAACTTTTAATTTTCAAGAACTTTTCATGAAATTTTCTTCGGAAGGAAATGAAGTTGAATTAAGGGATATGACGAGGAAACCAGGAAAGATAATCAGCTCTAACGGAATGACAAATATTCTAAAGAAATAACAACGAGGCGTAATTTCACAATCATGTTCACTCGAGGTTCCCACATCGAAATCATCTATTTCTCTATAGCTCCAAAAAGCCTTAGACAATCATTCTAAGGTATTTGAGACTCCCAAAGGCCTCCCACCTATTCACGATCATGATCATGCTATTCATTTGATTCCAGGAAGTGTTCTTCTAAACATCATGCCTTATAGATATCCCTATGCCCAAAAGGGTGAAATTGAATGTATGGTTGCATAAATGCTAGAATATGGTATAATTCAGCCTAGTCAAAGTTCTTTCTCTGCTCCAGTAGTATTAGTGCACAAGAAGGATGGGTCATGGCACATGTGTCCCGATTATAGGGAGCTCAACAAGCTCATTATTAAAGATAAATTTCCCATTCCTGTCATTGATGAATTATTGGATGAATTGCATGGATCAATTTATTTCACCAAGTTGGATCTTCGTTCAGGATATCATCATATCAGAATGAAGACTGAAGACATGCCAAAAACAACACTTAGAACTCATGAGGGTCATTATGAATTTTTGGTCATGCCTTTTGGCCTTACTAATGACCCTTCTACATTTCAAGTTTTGATGAATTCCATTTTCAAACCCTTCCTCAGAAAAATTGTGTTAGTATTTTTTGATGATATACTAATCTACAACAAGTATTGGAAGGTGGGCCATGGAATCCCCCCAAGGCATGTTTTGGCGCTTAAGACCCAAGTTTTGACCAAGTATTTTGTAAAATCTCCGTGAATTACGGGCGTGGAGCGTGAAGTTATAATAGAGTCACAGGGTTGTTCACCCTCATTTTTGTAATGTAACGTCGGCTTGATAGACCTACCCATGGTCCGCAAACCATAGGATTATATAAATAGAGTGAGGCTCTAAGTGTAGGAGATAGTGAATAGAATGGAAGCATGATGAGTATAAGAGACTGAGTCGAAGTGTAAAATCTGTCTTTGGGTTGTAGAGTAGGAGAAGGCTCTGCAGTTGAGTGCGCAGAGGCCTTGTAGTCCACAAATGAGTGTGCGGACCCCTATAGCTGAGTGCGCAGGACAAGTCAAGTCTGTAATCCTTGGAAGAATTAATAAAGGGAATTTTACCATATTACTATGTATCTTTTCCTATTTTAATGTATGATTGAGTTTAAATTGAAAGTGTACCATTTATTTGCTGCGCAAACTATTATGAATGTGTTGTATAAATAAATATAACGTAAGACATCCATTTACACAAAGATAATTGACCAGGCGTAGGAAGATAAGTAAGATCTCAGGTGCGAATTAGGGAAATAGCACAGAGTGATGCTCCTGTAGCGTGGAAGCTCCACAACCCCTAGTTAGGGCTGCGTGAAGGCAAGTATATCAGGATGCGAAGGCCTAGGAAGTGCGCGAATGGACTAACAGTTAGACCAGTTCAACCTCTCAGACATCTCAAGGGTGCGGAAACCTGGTTCCAGCAACCCCCCATACTACTTCGGGAGAGACCTCATTCTGCGCTCCACGGACTGTTGCCCAAAGGGCCAGTAGTATAGGGATTTGTTTGGCTAATTAACTTCGAACCTGGGTGAGGCCCCAACATGCCAACAAATGGTTCTGTTGGCAGGACCAGAATCTGCATAGAGATGTCTGATGTTGTATCACTGGAATCTGACATAGAAATGAATTGAAGATTGGTTGGACAGAAGATTCACGAGTTCGTAGCACAGGAAAAAAGGAACCCATGAATATCAAAGGAAGAGTGGTTAGACTACTACTTATATACAGAGATCCACGAAATTTTCTTCGCATCTTTCCCCACTAAGCTATATGAGTGGATTGCGAAGCTAGCAGATAGCCAAGGAAGGTGTAAAATCGATGCACCTATTGTGTGGAATCTAGAACTGGTGCGTATATTGGAAGCATCAGAGGATAAGATTGTGCACACTGTTGATCACTGGCTTGATTGAATCATAGGAGGATTCATCACCGAGTTCGTAGTAGATACTTCAGTTAGCTATAACGAGGCATAACGACGCTTCCTCAAAGGGCCGTGAGGTAAGTACGTTAAATCTTTGAACACTTGGATTAAAATGATACTGTGTGAAAAATGGGTTATGTGAATAAATTGATGTTTGGGGCTACGCGAAGTGGGAGAATATACAGAAACGAAGGTAGTATAGAACTAGAAACTAGCCCCTTGATTTCACCTCCGCAAGGAGGTGAGGAAGAGCTCGTGAAGGTCTCACCAGGAAGTGCGATCAATTTGATAAGGAAGAGGATTCCACGCATACCACCCCCACCCACATCACCACCAGTTTCACCATCTTCACCCCCATCTTCCCCCAGACCACCTCCGCTACCACCGCAAAGCAATGTGGTGAGTGCGATAAATTTTCTAGTGTTCAAGGGAGTGGGGGATGAAGATCCTGATCAGTTTTGGTTCGTGATAAAAGATGTATGGCAAGCCCACGGAGTCACATACAACAATATAAATAAGGCAACGTTGGTTAACGCTCTGCAAGATCGCGCGCTGACCTGGTACATTAATAATTCCAATGACAATCTGAATGAGGCGATCGCGGATATCCAAGCTGCGCTAAACAAAGAATTTAGCAGGCCAAAGTCAGAGGCACAGTCAATCATTGGGTTCAAAGAAATCACAATGCTACTAGGCGAGACCCCTTGCGAGTTGGATCAGAAACTGAAGTGCACAATTCGTGAAGCTATCATGATGTTGGCAGATGGTTAACACCACGAATGGTTTGTAGCATCGTTAACGATGCATCTATAGAACGCACTGTCCCAACAAAGGCTAACCACTTAGGCTAAGGCCTTGGAGGTCGCGATGAGATTGCACGAGACCCCGATACAAGATCCCAACCTGGGAGTTCAGCAGATTCACGCGTAGTTGAAAAACTTGTGCCTTGAGATGCAGAGTTTGAAACAAGACAGGACAACTCACCCAAAAGTGCGCGATGAGGTATGGTGCATAAAGTGTAAGGACCAGGGACATGACAAGGACCATTGCCCAGTGTTCACAAATTACATCACGGGAGGAGGGCCAATGCCATTGAGACCAGAGGTACAAGCAGGGCTGAGCACGATGCCTGCACTATGGTGTGCGATTTGTCATATAGGAGGAAAGCATGCTATAGATAACTGCCATTTATTGCAAAAGTACACGCAAAATTCACAATAGTTGTTATGTAATTTCTGTAGATCAGTGGGACATGATGAGCACACCTATAGAAGTTATGAGCTAATGATGGATTGGACTCCTACCTACAGAGTTCAGGCCAAAACACGGCTCCTTGATCAGAATGTAGGAATGGCGCAAACCAGATTTCAGGGGCCCAGACGAGGCCGAGGTGGAGGAGGACCAGGAAGGGGTCGCAGACAGCTGATATGTTACAATTGTGGAGGACCAAGACATTATGCCCACGATTATACAAATCCAACGCAACCATCAAGTTTGTACTGTACATTGTTTGATCACGAGACAGAGGATTATCCCATGATGATAGCAAGGTTGCGCGATAAAGGAGCACTCCAACCTCCCCCGACTCAGAACTTGCAAATGATGAGGTCTGAGCCCCGCGAGGAAGACCCTAATGTAAATATTTTGCTCTGAAGTGGAACTACAACAGGAGATGACAAAGGAAAAAAACCTCAAGAAAGTACTTGGGTTCACAAGGCTCTAACAAAGGAACCAGAGTTTGATTTGGAGTGCGCTAAGGAAACCTTCATGGAAGCCAAGAAGAGCTTCGCTGATGCCTCCACTTTAGGAAGTAAAGATAGACCGGAGTCGGAAATGGACCCATCAATGCTCACAATGTTCCTGGAAACATGCATGAAGCTATTGCACGATAGCAAGGCTGTAAAGGGGTTGCAGGAACTCATAAATAGATGCGCTGGGACCGCGCAAGGAGAACTGCGCATAGTCCGAAAGCTCGAAAAGCACACGACGTGAACGGGAAAGGAGATGAGATTGACTGCACAGATTGGGGAATATGAGATGGACCAAGTGATTCTAGATCTAGGATTGAATGCGAACGTCCTACCGACGCAGACATGGGAGCACATGGGAAGGCCTACACTGCAATGGTATCCTATCCAACTGCGAATGATGAACCAACAAAAGATCTGACCTATGGGGAGATTGCAGGGTATCACAAAAGATATCGAAGGAGTAAGCGCGCTAGTAGATTTCAAAGTGATAAAGATTGTTGATGACAACAATCCCTACCCCACGCTATTAGGAATAGATTGGGCCATTGACATGAATGTAGTGATAAATCTGAAGAAGCGCAAGATGATTTTTGAGAAAAAGTCTTTGCGTGTGTGTTACACAGTAATTTGTCACCGTTGGTCACCGTCCCTATTACCCTTGCTTTCGCACATTGGAGGACACATTTATGGACCTGTGACCAGTGACACAACTTAAAAACACTTGCATTGGATTCTCCTGAGTATGAACTTCAAATTCCCT
>APFE030429032.1:14788-44245 GCA_000404065.3 Pinus taeda
TCTTTGCTATTCTGTGTTCTGGGTATATTTTCTTAACATATTCTGTGTTCTCGGTATTTTTCCGCGCATATTCTCGGTTCGGTATTGCTTTGCAGGTTAAGAAGCATAACATCTAATAAGTTACTGATGTGTTGGTTTAAGATCAACACATGATAAATTGTCTAAATCACAAGTTCTCTAGATATACACTGGTTTCTCTAATCACAGTTGCGTGTACACACTAGTTCACTTCATCGAAGTAGCGTATATAAATCTATTTGAGAAATAAAATTTTAAATCTGATAATACTAATTCACCCCCTCTCAGTATTATTTTGAACAAAAATTCCACCCGGGTTGTATTTTATTAAAATAATTAATATTTTTAATGGAGTTCCTAAGTCTAAACTTAGGGAAATTAAAATATTAATGTGTATTGACCAAAATATGGGTGAGAATGATCTAGAAAGCAGACAAAGTCATGTTTTAATCTTAGCTGTTGATTAGAGACTTAATCTCAGTCACTGAATACTCAACAGGAAAAGTATAAAATGGAGGCTTGGGGTTCATTTGGAAACTCACACCGAGAGAACGAATTGATCAAGAATTTGATTCCTAGGGAAAGATTTGCTAAGGATTTCGAATTAAGTGATCATTATGCAGTAGAGGGGTAGTGAGAATCTGATAGAAGGAATTTTCGGATAATACAGAAAGAGAGGTAGAGAGACCCAACAAAGCAGAAAAGTTTCCTATCACGCAGAAGCCTGAATTGCTAGAACAACTGGGAAAGTTGACACAGAGAGCATAAACTAGAACTGCTAGGAACAACCAGAACTATCGGGAACTACTGGAACAACCAGGAAAGCTGACACAAAGGGCAAAACTTGGAACTGCAAGAATTGTCGGGAATTCCTAGAACAGTTGGGAAAGTTGGCGTAAAGGGCAGCAGAGGTGACGCAGAAATCGCAGAGGTTAGCCAGTCTTGTGCCAAAAATCTGTTGGGTGGAGTGAGGTGAAACTCAATCATATTTTCCGCTAGTATTTTCTCTGTAAAAGATTGCTAGATGAGAATCCCATATTTGTATTTAGATATTTCTCCTGCATAATAATAAACCCTCAGAACTGTTGCACCGGTTTTCCCACATTGGTTTTTTTCTCGGGACTATTGTGTCCAAAAATAAGTGTGTCCTATGTATCTTGTTCTTTGCTCTATTTTCTATTTTGTGAGATAAAATATTTAATTATTGTAGGTTGCAGAAGTAATTTTCTTCAGTATTTAGAAGAATAACTTGGTTAATGTATGTTAACAATCACGTAGGTGAAGTATATTCAGATTTGCTACGGTAGGGGTTCCTTCTAGTCTATGAATTTTCACATGGTATCGGAGCATTGATTTTGAAACAGGAAGAGAAGATCCTATGCTGAGTAGTGAGGCCAAAATTTGCATTTGGTAGCAATTCAAATTGCCTTGAAGGGATTACACAGTCCTTTCTGGAAGCAGATCCGAGGAAATCTCTCTCTGAGTGAGACAACAGAGAGGTACAATTTCTAGTTCTTGAGTTTGCAGAGGCAGAGGGAGTGATGGAGAGCCTCAGCATAGTGCTTGAAGGGAACAGTTTCTACAGGGGAAGAAATATGCTGGAAAAGAACGAAGACACATAAAAGGGTAATTTTCTCCTCAGAGAACTTTCCGCTAGGAAGTTTGAATTTCTCACTTGCTAAGAAACTGAGCAGTGCTAAGCAGTGACTAGAGGAATCAGTTTGACTATTGGGTAAAATGGTATCATAGGGGCTCAGAGATAAGGACAGGTTGGAAGGTACTTCCAACAATGTCATATGGAAGATAAGAATCTTAGCTACTCTGGAGGAATATGATCTCGAGGCCTATGTCAAATTTGTCGTAGTTGTTCCTGCTAACAATGATCAAAAGAAGAAGTACAAGGCCAAGCAGGGGAAGACAAAGAGGCTCATTCTTGATGGAGTTTTCATGTGGTCTCACTCTTGTAGGGAAAAGATATAGCCCGAGAGATGTGGGGAGCCCTGTCGTCTCTATATGAAGGCTCTTCCGAACAACGGAAGATGTGTTTAGAGCAGAAGTTGCAGCCGACTTTGATGTAGAAAGGAGAAGGGTTGAACCTCTACCTTCAGCATCTTCAGGACAGTAGAGACCATCTTGCTGTAGTGGGGTCCACTCCTCAACCAACCGCAATGGTGAGGATAGCCCTGAATGGAATCTCAGACGAATGACAAGTTTTCATCCAAAGCATATTGGATGGAGAAAAACTACCTTCATGGGAGGAGATGTGGGCGGCTCTTCAACAAGAGGAGTTAAGGAGGGATCTAGTGAAGGTCAACCTCAGTGGCAGCAGTGGGATTTTCACAAGGAGAAAGGAGGAGGAGGTGAACCCAACTCTGGCATCAAAAGGATAGCAAAAGCTGAAGCAAAAGAAGGGCATTTCGAAGGTGAAATGTTTCAGTTGTGGTGAGTTGGGCCACTAGGCATTAGAGTGTCCTTTGACGAAAAAGGAAAAGGATGAGAAACATGATCTTAAGGCTTCTTCAACAAATATTGACGAGTACAAGCTTTCCATGAGTTCCCATGCATCTCCAAGAGGGAGATGGGGCGATATTTAGTTGTAGTCAAAAAGACTACATGTGGGTAGGATTCTTGAGGATTCCACCTCTTGGATCACTTCCTTTCTATGGGAGACCGAGATTCAGTAATAGCGAGATGGACTTAGTGTCAAATGATGCAGTCGAGTGTTTGGAGGACAGATGCAATAGTTGGGGACCAGATACTGATCAACACAGAGCAAGGTTGGCTACAATGTTGAAAATAGCTACAAGAAATTCCAAAAATAGAAGTGCTAAAAATAGCGCTGCTATAAATAGAAGTTCGGGTACCAGTGTTGGACATAGCAACAAGGAATGAAAAATGGAAGTGCTAAAAATAACATTGCTATTAATAGTATTTCGGGATAGATTCCAATTTTAGTTAGTCCCTGAACTAAAATTGAGAAGTAAAATTTGAATTTGATCTTAGCAGTTGTTTGTAAAATAATTAATTAATTCATCTTGAGTTAATTAGTTGTAGAAAATCAAACATGAAGTCTATGTGGGGAAGCACTAGACCCTAAGAAAAACTGCGCAAGGAAATAGGAGGTTTGGAGAGCAGAGGAGAAGGTTTGTGAGAGGCCTTTGACTATCTATGAGTAGCAGAGGGATTATGATGAGAGCTGGTTGGCTTCCAAGCTAAGGCTTTGTGTAATTCTGTGACTATTTTTTACTTGTATGATAATACAGAGATTGGGATTTTAGGGTGAGGCTTTCCCCGAGTTATTTCTTCTATGTTATGTGTGATTGATTCCTCATTCTTAGTTATATGTGTTCTCTTGATCTTGCTCAATTCGATTAAGCTTCCGCAAAGTGTTGTAGAAGTAGATATTGTATTTTGTTTTAGTATATTGCATAATATGTTGATCTACAATGGCAATTTCTACATGCAGTGCAAGAGCCAACAGTAGCGCAGAAAATTCAGAGGGTTAGAATCAGCAACAAACACATTCCAACATTCATTATATTATGTTGAACACAGTTAAGTTCAACTAATTTTGGATGTTTTTCAGTTGTTTCTCTTAGCAACTGAGTTGCAGTACGGATGCAGTGTTAGTAGTGACAGTGCTAGCAGCATAGAAGATGCAATGTTTGAGAGGAAGTTGTAGTATGGATGCAGTAGTGGTAGTGGAAGTGTCATGGGTAGCAGTACAATGGCAGCAACACCACAGTGTTGGTGGTAGAAATAGTGCAGAAAGGAGATTCTTCAGAAACAGAGTAGCATGCAGGTAGACATTATTGCTAGAGCACCATCCTCGCTAAGAGGGAATGTTAGTTTTTGGTAGCATCAGAAGTACTCTAGGCTTTAAAATTGGTGTAGAGGCTAAGGCACATGAGCTCTAAAGAACCTAGAAGCCTTTTGGTGAAATTCCACCCAGATTGTATTTTATTAAAATAATTAATATTTTTAATGGAGTTCGTAAGTCTAAACTTAGGGAAATTAAAATATTAATGTGTATTAATCAAAATATGGATGAGAATGTTCTAGAAAGCGGATCAAGTCATGTTTTAATCTTAGTTGTTGATTAGAGACATAATTTCGGTCATTGAAGAATCAACAGGAAAAGTATAAGATAGAGGCTTGTGGTTCATTTGGAAACACACACAAAGAGTACGAATTGATCAAGAATTCAATTCCTAGGGCAGGGTTTGCTAAGGATTTCGAATTAAATGATCATTCTGCAGTAGAGGGGAAGTGAGAATCTGGGAGAAGGAATTTACAGAGAATACAAACAGAGAGGTGGAAAGAGTCAGCAGAGCAGAAAAACTATCTGTCATGTAGAAGCCGAAATTGTTGGGAACTGTCGGAGCAGCCGGGAAAGCTGATGCAGAGGGCAGAAGCTGGAACTGTCGGGAAAGCTGATGCAGAGGGCAGAAGCTGGAACTGTCGGGAATAAGTTATTGATGTACTGGTTTATGATCAACACATGATCAATTGTCTAAATCATAAGTTCTTTGGATATACGTGGTTTCTCTAATCACAGTTGCATGTACACCCTAGTTCACTTCACCGAAGTAATGTATATAAATCTGTTTGAGAAATAAAATTTTTGATCTGATAATATTGGTTCACCCCCCTCTTAGTATTATTTCCAACAAAAATTCCACCTAGGTTTTCTTTTATTAAAATAATTAATATTTTTAATGGAGTTCCTAAGTCTAATCTTAGGAAAATTAAAATATTAATGGGTATTAACCAGAATATGGGTGAGAATGATCTATATGGCAGATCAAGTCATGTTTTAATCTTAGTTGTTGATTAGAGACTTAATCTCGGTCATTGAATACTCGACAGGAAAATTATAAAATGGAGGCCTGGGGTTCATTTGGAAACTCACACGGAGAGAATGAATTGATCAAGAATTTGATTCCTAGGGCAAGGTTTGCTAAGGATTTCGAATTAAGTGATCATTATGCAGTAGAGGGGTAGTGAGAATCCGGGAGAAGGACTTTTTAGAGAATACAGAAAGAGAGGTGGAGAGAGCCAACAAAGAAGAAAAATTGTTTGTCACGCAGAAGCTAGAACTACCAGAGCAACTGCAAAAGTTGACGCAGAGAGCAGAAACCGGAACTGCCGGGAACAACCGGAGTTGTTGGGAACTACTGGAACAACCAGGAAAGCTAACGCAGAGGGAAAAATCTGGAACTACCAGAACTACCAGGAATTTCCAGAACAGCTGGGAAAGCTGGCGTAAAGGGCAGAAGAGGTGACACAGAAATAACAGAGGTTAGCCAGTCGTGTGCCGGATTAGCCGGACTTCTGTCGGGTGAAGTGAGGTAAAACTCACTCAGACTTTCCGCTAGTATTTTCTCTATAAAGGATTGCTAGATGAGAATCCTAGATTTGTATTTAGATATTTCTCTTGCATAATAATAAACCCTCAGAACTATTGCACTGGTTTTCCCGCATTTGTTTTTTCTGGGGACTATTGTGTCCAAAAATAAGTGTGTCCTATGTACTTGTTCTTTGCTCTGTTTTCTATTTCGTGAGATAAAATATTTGATTAGTGTAGGTTGCAGAAATAATTTACTTCAGTATTCAGAAGAATAACTTGGTTAATGTATTAATAATCAAGTAGGTGAAGCAAATTCAGATTTGTTGTAGTAGGGGTTCCTTCAAGTCTAGGAATTTTCACATGTTATCGAAGCACTGATTTTGAAACAAGAAGAGCAGATCCAATGCTGAGTAGTGAGGCCAAAAGTTGCATTTGGTAGCAATTTGAATTCCCTTGAAGGGATTACACTGTCCTTGCCGGAAGCAGATCCAAGGAAATATCTCTCTGAGTTCAGCCACTAGGCATCAGAGTGTCCTTTAAAGAAAAAGGAAAAGGATGAGAAACATGATCCTAAGGCTTCTTTAACAAAGATTGACAAGGATGATTTTTCCATGAGTTCCCATGCATCTCCAAGAGGGATATGGGGCGATATTGAGTTGTAGTAAGAAAGACTACATGTGGGTAGGATCTTTGAAGAGTCCACCTCTTGGATCAATTCCTTTCTACAGGAGCCCAAGATTCAGCAGTAGCGAGATAGAGCTAGTGTCAAATGATGCAGTGGAGTGTTTGGAGGACAAATGCAGTAGTTGGGGACCAGAGACTGATCAACACATAGCAAGGTTGGTAGCAGTGCAGGAGCCAACAATAGCACAGAAGATTTAGAGGGTTAGAATCTGCAACAGTCAGATTCCAACATTCATTGTATTATGTTGAACACAGTTAAGTTCAACTAATTTTGGATGCTTTTTCAGTTGTTTCTCTTAGCAAGTGAGTTGTAGTACGAATTTAGTGTTAGTAGTGACAGTGCTAGTAGCATAGCAGATGCAATGTTTGAGAGGGAGATGTAGTATGGATGTAGCAGTGGTAGTGGAAGTGTCATGGTTAGCAGTACAGTGGTAGCATCACCACAGTGCTGGTGGCAGCAACAGTGCAGAAAGGAGATTCTTCAAAAACGAAGTAGCATGCAAGTAGACATTATTGCTAGAGCACCTTCCTCGCTAAGAGGGAATGCTATTTTTTGGTAGCATCGGAAGTAATCTAGCCTTTAAAATTGGGGTAGAGGCTAAGGCACATGAGTTCTAAAGAACCCAGAAACGTTTTGGTGAAATTCCACCCAGATTGTATTTTATTAAAATAATTAATATTTTTAATGGAGTTCCTAAGTCTAAACTTAGGGAAATTAAAATATTAATGGGTATTAATCAAAATATGGGTGAGAATGTTCTAGAAGGCAGATCAAGTCATGTTTTAATCTTAGTTGTTGATTAGAGACTTAGTTTTGGTCGTTGAACAATCAACAAGAAAAGTATAAAATAGAGGCTTGGGGTTCATTTGGAAACACACACACAGAGTACGAATTGATCAAGAATTCAATTCCTAGGGCAGGGGTTTGTTAAGGATTTCGAATTAAATGATCATTCTGCAGTAGAGGGGAAGTGAGAATCTGGGAGAAGGAATTTCTAGAGAATACAAATAGAGAGGTGGTGAGAATCAGTAGAGCTGAGAAACTATCTGTCACGTAGAAGACGAAACTGTCGGGAACTATCAGAACAACTAAGAAAGCTGACGCAGAGGGCAGAAGTCAGAACTACCGAGAACAGCTAGAACTTCTGGGAACTTGGAAAAAAGTCGAAAAGTTGACGCAGATGGCAAAAGCTGGAACTTCCGGGGACTATTGGAACAGTCGGGAAAGCTGACACAGAGGGAAGAAACCGGAACTATTGGGAACTGCCAGGAAAGTTAACATAGAGGGCAGAAGAGGTAACGCAAAAATAGATGGGGTTATTCAGTCTTGTGTCGAATCAACCGCAATTCTGCTGGGTGAAGTGATGTAAAACTCACTCAGATTTTTTGCCAGTATTTTCTTTGTCAAGGATTGCGAGATGAGCATCCCAGATTTGTATTCAAAATTATCTTCTACATAATAATAAACCCTTAGAACTGCTGCACCAATTTTCCCGCATTGGTTTTTTCGGGGACTATTGTGTCCAAAAATAAGTGTGTCCCATGTATCTTATTCTTTGCTCTATTTTTTGTTTCATGAGATGAAATATTTAATTAGTGTAGGTTGCAAAAGTAATTTTCTTCAATGTTCAGAAGAATAACTTGGTTAATGTATGTTAAAAATCAAGCAGGTGAAGTAGATTCAGATTTGTTGTAGTTGAAGCAGGTTCCTTCGAGTCTAGGAATTTTCACACTTACAACCCTTAAACTTCTTCTAAAACATGTCAAGGAAAGGAACTTCACTCACATTCATGTTTATGGAGATTCATAATTAGTCATGAACTACATGAATAGAGTCTATACAGTAAATAACTATATGTTTTTTCCTCTTTCCCAAAATATAAAATCGAGTATCCTAAACTTCTTTCATATCTCATTTGGTTATGTGATGAAAAGGAACTAGGTAACATACAACCTCTTCAAGATTAAACTAGTGTTGGATAAAGTTGTTTAGAAGATACAAGAAAATATCATGGCATCTTGAGAATATTTTCATGCATCTTTCCTCTTGCTAGTATAATTCTAGTGTACATAATTTTCCTAGCTTTTATTTTGTTGTTACATGACATGCATATGAATGTCATAATATATTTCAACATAAATTTTGACTATAACACTTTTTTGGGTTCTTCCTTATGGACTTTAAATTGTATCCTTCCTCACCATATATAGATAGGAGAAGAAAGGAAGTAGAAAATTTTATTATTAAAAAAAGATAATTAAATTTATCCCAAAAAATATTTTTTGAGATCTCTTATGAGAAGAGCAAAATATTCATCATATATAAAAAAAACAAATGAAATAAATTATTATATATATATAACAAATGAAATAAATATATTTATATAATAAATAATATAAATATAAAAACAAATGAAAAAATATTTAAATGGTAATGAATTAGCATGTAAAATATCTTTCCGGTATTACTATATGAACATAATATAATAATAATATAAATAATAAATATATAATAATATAATTTATACTGAATGAAAGACACAAATTAGAGTACTTCTTCACATTTTGTAGATAGTAAATTGGGTAAACGGTAGACCCTCAAGAAGTCTAACCCATAATCAACAAAAACTAGTAACAATATCAAAAATAAATAAATTACTCACCATTTACTTTCATAACATGCATTGTATTTTCTCTTTTCAAATTAGTTTAGAGAGCCTGACCTGGAAAGTGTCATGAGAAATTAAAATCTTCCTGAAAAAACCACTTCTCGTCGACTCTCAAACACAGATCTAAGCCCAACAAAAATATTTAGGAAAATAAAACTCTTGACCTCTCAATCTAACCATCAAAATTATATAATAAATTTTAAAATAAAAATAAATATTTCAAACTCTAAAAAATAAAATCAAACACTATAAAAATAGAATCTTATTGAAAACATGAAAAATACTCACCATTTACTTGCATAACCTACACTTTTGTGAATGTATAAAGTCGAATACTATTAGTGATTAAAATAAAAATTCCTCGCTCACGAATGAGAATGCCAAATGATTTTTCTCACACACAGGACCTTTACCCACGCCAACCTCCCTCTTATATAAGTAATCGATTTGAATAAGAATAAATATTTTATATATTTTTTTTAATAAAAACACAGGTCATAAATTAAGACATATGATATTGTAATTAAAATATTTTAAATTAAATGGTAATGTTTCCATTTTTACCATATTTGTTAATTTATTTAGAATTAAATAATATACCATTTATCTTAATCGCTACAGAAGTTATTATTCATTATATTTTTTATACTAAAGAAATAATAAATCAATTCCGTCATTATGTATTTGAAAATTTTAAATCTTTTAATTTATACTAAAATTATTTGTAATATATTAAAGTGATTTATGGTAATTAAAAAAAGATTTCTTTAAATGGTAAATAGTTTTAATTTGAAATGAGATATTATATATTTTAATAGTTAATAACCATATTTTAAAAAATATTATAGGAATAATTATATTAACCAATTTGCTGTTATCATGGTATAAATATACAATAAATAATTTTTTACATGCAAAAATATTTTATTGAAATTTAAAATTATAATTAAAATAAAAACCTTGATCAGGGTGCGAGCTGATGGTTGGGAAATCGAATAGAGGTTTAACTGAGGGTGCTTCCGAGTATAGTACCACCGCCGCCTGCATGTTCAAGGTGATGGGTGTGGTGGCCTTTTGCATGATGGCATGCAGGGAAGGTGGGAAAGGTGGCAGCGAGAGTTGTGTTGGTGAAGGCCTTAACAGGAGTAAAGGGAGACAATTGGGTGCTATTGTTCGGATCGATCATGGATGGGAAGGCCGATGCACTAGACAGACTCTACGATACCATCCACAGCACCAAGCACATTGTCTGTTTGCAGGAATTAACGAGTATGTGATCTGGTATCTATCAACCCTCGCAATGTTGACATGTTTTGGTTTTCGCTTGAGGGAGAGGGGGTGTAACGCCCTCGGTGAAGTGTGACGGGCGGGGGTCGGGCGCCTGGGCGCACACACGCCAGGCAGGCGTGCACGACTGCACGCGGGCGGAGCACCGGGCGGGCTTGAACGGCAATGCGACGAAACCGCGAATTTGGAGTGATGATACGACAGAGCGACTTTGCGACACTTGGGAAATGCGTGGAGCGTTGGGAGGACTTATACCCACGATATGAAGGTGTTCGTATGGGGTGGGCCAACATTGTTTCGGGGCGTTATGGAAGTGTGCAAGCCACTGTTTAGGGGGTCGGCTGGGCGAGCGACCACCCTCCAATGATGAGTATATATGTGAATGCGTTGGGCTAGTTTTGGAGACAATTCGAACACACATCATTTGCATATATCTTGGAGCTACGCATAGCAAAGAGAAGTGCGCAGTTTGGGCTAGGAAATGCGCATAGCTCATGCGCATCACTTGGAGAGTGTGTAGTTGGCTCTTGGTTATGGTTGGTTGGCAAGGTGTGCCGTGAGTGGGTGACGAAGGTGCAGAATTGTGCAAGGCTTGAGGAGGAGTTCTAGGTGTCTCGGGTGAGCACCCTCCTACCGTGCAAGAGTGGCACAATTGTTGTAAAGGTTGTTTTGCCTATGTTGTAAAAGAAACTAAGTATTGGCTTGGAGTTTGCCAAGCATTACTTGTGATGATTGTATTATTGGAAAACTAATATAATATATTGTTGGGCAGACTTGTTCGGGAGTTGGCCCTCCCCTTTATATCGTGAAACTGTTGTCTTCTTTTATAATTGTTGTGGATAATGAATAAGTATGGGTGTTCATTGATATAAAGGTTAATTGTTATTATACTTGGTTGTGAAACACAAACTAAGTACACGGTTGTGAATTAGGCATAGTCCATGTGCACAAGTATTGTTAAAAAGAAAGTGTTCGGTGGTGTCGTACCTCGCCGGCACAGTTGAAAGACCATCGTAGGCTTGGGGGCGTGACAGTTAGTATCAGAGCAGGCTGATGATTGGGTTGATGATGAAGTTCTGATCCCACTGCACTATCGTGGCAGGTGCTATCAGAGCTCGGTTGGGCCAGGTTGTTGAAGCATTAGAGCTTGTGAAGAAGTGACTGTGGTGACAGGTTCTTGCAAAGGAAAGAAGTTGGTGAAACACTTCCTGATAAGTGTGACATCAAGGACTTGGGTTGTAGGTGAAGCCGGTGCATGGTTGAGACTAGATTGCAAAGAAGGAGAAGGCTATTGGAAATGGCTGAATCCCAGGCTGGGTCTAGTTGTGATCCCAAGGATATTACCCTTGGTTTGATGCAGAAAGTGTTGGAAAGAATGGAGTACTTGGAAGATCATTTTGAAAAGAAGATTGACCTGGTTGTGGAAGAACAAAAGGCAACCTTGTGGATGAAAGATGAACTTGATGAACTCCGAACTCAACATGAGTACACTGATTTGATGTGTACACAACTTGAAACAAGAATCAAGGAGGTTGAAGAAGCAAGGGACCAGGGTTTTGCAGAGATCATGAACTTGAATAAATCTCTTAATGAAGCCAAGGATGAGATAGTGGTGTTGAAGAAGGCCGTGAGGCATTGCTCAAGTGGAGGAGTGCCTCATGTGAAAGTCAAGGAACCGGAATCATTCGATGGTACAAGGAGTGCAAAGACTCTTGGCAACTTTTTGTGGGACATGGAGCAATACTTGGAATGGTTGGGTCTATCTGATGATGAGGCTAAGGTCAAGGTAGCTGCTCAGTTTCTAACAAAGGATGCTAAGATGTGGTGGCGAAGGAGGATGGACCAGATTGCCAGTGGCGATGCTAGTGACATCACTTCGTGGGATGAGATGAAAGGAGCTTTGCAGGCCCATTTTAGTCCTTAGTATCAAACATGGGAAGCAAGGATGAAGATAAAATTCATAAAGCAGATAGGGAACCTTCAGACATATCAACGGGAGTTTGCAAGTGTGGTCCTTGAACTACCTGACATGGCGGAGAGAGACATGGTGTTTAACTTCATTATTGGTTGAAGCCTTGGGCACGCAATGAGGTGAAGAGACAAAGGATTAGAACACTTGAAGAAGATTTTGCTGCTGTTGACAGGTTGGTGGAGCATTATGATGAGACTTCTGATGATAGGAAGAAGAAGTCTGACAAGCAGAAAGATAAGAAGAAAGATGATGCTTCAAAATCGGATGATAGTTCGAAGACGAAGAAGGTCTTGAAGTGTTGGATATGTGCTGGTTCACACACGGTGAAGAATTGTCCTTCTAGACCGAAAGTGGCTGCCGTAGCACAATCTAATGCGAAAGAGGAAGGTGCTTCTGTGGGGATGATGCAGATACTTGGAGCTGTTGCTGCTACAGAGGTGATCTCTTGGAAGGATCCTGAGAGGAATAAGTTGGAGTATGTTCGAATGAAGGTTGGAGATGCTGATATACTAACTATGGTGGATAGTGGGGCCTCTCACAACTTTATGGGTGAAGATACTGCGAGAAGGATTGGGCTAAAATATGTTCCTATCAAGGCACATATGAAGATAGTGAATTCTCCTCCGGATGAAGTTCTTGGTGTGGCTGAACAGGTGGACACAGCACTTGGTGAATGGACCGGGAAGGTGGACTTCACTATAGTGAGGATTGATGACTATGAGGTTGTACTAGGGATGGAGTTTATGAAACAATATGATGCCATGATTGTTCCACATTTGAAGAAGCTGTACATTTATGATGGAAGGAAAGATGTACCCATTGGTGTGCCTACCTTTGGTGTGACTAGGCCTGATTGTAAATTGGCACTGATGCAAATGGGGGATGAAAAGAAAATGGGTGACATGAGTAAGCGGTTGTCCACGGTGGAGACAAAGCTTACCGAGCAATCATTAGTCATCAAATCACTTTCAGATAGTATCTTGGATTTGACAAGAAGACTAAAGGTGATTGAGGATGAGGATGATGATGAGGAGTTATATGTGAGGCCGGATGTTCGAAAGGAGGACCGAGTCACTTATCTACAAAGGATGGAGGTTGAGGATCCTGATAGATGGATCGAAATGATTAGTGAGGGTGAGCTTTCTGGCTCTAACCCCTCTACCTCTTCTTAGATGGACAAGAAGATGGGGCTCATTGTTAGTTGCTCATGGCAGTCAGTCCTTAAAGTAGTTGAGCAGGTATGATGGTGCAGGGATGGCTTGGCATCAAGCATCATGACATGTTGCAGATGGGATGGAGGCTACTTCATGGACCTGAGCATGGTTTATTCTTGATGAGCTCAGGATGTGGCAGATGTTTTGAGGAACAACTGATGATGACATGAGGATGTTCACTCTCATGATTTGAGCGTGATGGTTGGATTAGCTACCCAACTAGTTCAGACATGGGGAGCATGCGGTGATCAGAGGTATGTTGGCATTGTGTTGGAGTATCATGGCAGCTGGACACATAGATCACATGATGGAGAGAGGTTTTCTCTTAGAGCACTTGACAGATTGATGGAGAGAGGTGTTCTCTTAGAGCACTTGACAGATTGATGGAGAGAGGTGTTCTCATAGAGCACTTGGTAGATTGATGAGATGTTGGCACATGGTTGAGGTGTGTTAACACTTGTTGATGTATCATGGGCAGTTTGCACATGATGGAGTTGGTGACATGATGGAGTTGACACATTGTTGCAGTGGGCATGTAGCTTGAGTTGGAGGGACCAACCTTCCATGGCGGAGAGCAGCATGGGGAGATTGTGACAGGTGGTCGATGATCATGGACATCTATACTTTGGTATGGACTATCTTGGTAGCAGTTGGTTGCTGAGATGAGACATGGTGGAGATGGAGTCCTACATATGTTGCAGGGATGTTTGCCATATGTGGAGGAGTTGACACCATGGATATTGATGCTTGGGGATGTTGTCGAGGACGACAACGACTTCAGGTGGAGGAGGATGTAACGCCATCGGTGAAGTGCGACGGGCGGCGGTCGAGCGCCCGGGCGCGCACACGCCGGGCAGGCGTGCACGACCGCATGCGGGCGGAGCGCCAGGCGGGCTAGAACGACAATGCGACGAAACCGCGAGTTTGGAGCAACAAGACGACAGAGCGACTTTGCGACACTTGGGAAATGCGTGGAGCGTTGGGAGGACTTATACCCACGATACGAAGGCGTTCGTATGGGGTGGGCCGACATCGTTCCGGGGCGTTATGGAAGTGTGCAAGCCATTATTTAGGGGGTCGGCTGGGCAAGCGACCACCCTCCAACGATGAGTATATATGTGAAGGCGTTGGGTTGGTTTTGAAGACAATTCGAACACACATCATTCGCATATCTCTTGGAGCTACGCATAGCAAAGAGAAGTGCGCAGTTTGGGCTAGGAAATGTGCATAGCTCATGTGCATCACTTGGAGAGTGCGCAGTTGGCTCTTGGTTATGGTTGGTTGGCAAGGTGTGCCATGAGTGGGTGACGAAGGTGCAGAATTATGCAGGGCTTGAGGAGGAGTTCTAGGTGTCTCGGGTGAGCACCCTCCTACCGTTGAAGAGTGGTATGATTGTTGTAAAGGTTGTTTTGCCTATGTTATAAAAGAAACTAAGTATTGGCTTGGAGTTTGCCAAGCATTACTTGTGATGATTGTATTATTGGAAAACTGATATAATATATTGTTGGGCAGACTTGTTCGGGAGTTGCCCCTCCCCTTTATATCATGCAATTGTTGTCTTCTTTTATAATTGCTATGGATAATGAATAAGTATGGGCGTTCATTGATATAAAGGTTAATTGTTATTATACTTGGTTGCGAAACACAAACTAAGTACATGGTTGTGAATTAGGCGTAGTCCATGTGCACAAGTATTGTTAAAAAGAAAGTGTTCGATGGTGCCGCACCTCGCCGGCACGGTTGAAAGACCACCGTAGGCTTGAGGGCATGACAGGGGGAGTTTTATGAGTGAAAGCTGTGAAATTGAGTAGCACAAGAGGAATTGGGGGTGGAGGTTGGTGGCACTTTCTTGGTCTTGCATCTGTATTTTGCATCCGCTTGGTATTGTATCCATTTCCCTCTGCTTCAAAATTCTCCTGTGTCACATGGGAACCCTGGGAATTCTAAGCAGAGGGCCGAGTAGGGCAGCTTGTAGGGGTCCTGCAGTTATAGGTAGAGCAACAGGCCAGGGGTAGAGTTTTCAATCCACCTATAGTCTGGGAGAAGGCCCCTAATGTAGATCAATGTGTAGTTGTTGGGAGATAGGTAAGAACCACAACAGAAGGGGAAAGGCTGACAAACATGGGAGGGAAGTCTAGCAAAGGAACAAAGCTAGCTATAATAGCAGATAGGCGATGGTGGTGTCATGGGGCTCAGGGATGAGGGGATGACTGGATTGGATTATCTAATTGCGTCCTGGGAAGAGGAGAAAGGGTATGCATACCGTGGTTGGCTGAACAAGAGCATGTGACAACACTCACCAACTCGTAATTGGGGAGTGGAAGCTAACCTGCTTGAGGTTGAGAGGCAGTGGTTGTGGCGGCAGGGTACCACTGGAGATGGTAGTGGACCAACCCCATCCAGGGAATTGACCTACGAACATGAAGGCCCTAGCACTGCAATTGATGGGGAAGGGGACGAACAAGGTAGGGCGACAAGTTGTAACACTACCACCTGGGTGCAAGACTACTATTATATTCTGTTTAGCTGTCTCTAATTAACGAATTGTTGCAATGAAAAGTCGTGGCCATGGAAGACAAGCCCAAACAACCAGAAGGGACATGAACCTGGACACGTCTGAGGCTCACAGAGGTAGGAAAACAGTGGAAAGGCTTATCAGTGAAGTGACAAAGGCATACCGTGAGGGCACAAATGAAGGTATCCACAAAATTCTAGAGGAATGGGAGCATGAAGTCAAACAGGAAAGTGAGATGGACACGGAAATGGAGGACTGGAGGACCCTTGTCCTAGACCCTGGCAACACTAGAGGTAGGATCACTAAATTCAAACAGACCTTATACCTGTATTAGCTGATGGAAAGCCTATTAAGCAAGGCTATGGAGCATATCTCGGTGGGCCTAGCTGTTACTATTCAAGGCATGCCGAATTATAAACAGGAATTTCTGAAGGTGTGGTTTCAACTGCACAAGCATGATGTTAGACATGGCAGAATTGAAAGGCACATCCCATGTCTCTTGGAACTGACCAAGCAACTGGAATCAAACACCAAAGACCCAACACCAGTAGAATCAGCTTCGGTTGAATAGAATGACTAGATATACTCTCTTATTATTTTTGTTTATATATGAAGATTACATTTCCTTATGCAAGCATATGTATAGGTAGATATCTAGATTCTGGACATGATTCTGAGACTTATATAGCTTGGGTAGAAAAACTGAAACTCTTTTGTTATTGGATGGCATACAATGCAGATAGGTGGCCAACAGACTTGGTTTCCCATTGGGCAAGTTGAGGCCACCTAGCCAATCTATGTGCTGTAAATTTGCTTTATAAACTAATGAAAAATGAGGATCTACCAAGCTTAACAAAAATTAATTAATTAAATAAAATAAAACAAAAAATTATTTTATTCATAAATATAATAAAATAATATTTATAAATTTATGTTAGATATTTTAAAAATATGCATCTCTTATAACTAGTACAATGGCATTCAAAATATTAATGTGGTTTTTATAGTTGAAGGCTTCATAAAGATAACAAAAGAAACTATGTCTTAACAATGTACACATTTACCTGATTAACCATGTATAAATTGATTATGGGTCAACTTTAACTTGAGGAAAAAAAAGAATTACACATCTTATTGTAAAATGGACCATTTTGCTAAATAAAATTTTCTTATTTATTATTTTCTCCATCTAATTAGAATATGAACTTATTAGAATTGGAATAATCTCAAACCCCTAAGAAATTAGTGGGCCGGGAAGCCATTGGCATTAATAAGGAATTACACATCTTATTGTAAAATGAACCATTTTTCTAAATAAAATTTGTTTATCAATTAATTTCCCCATCTAATTAGAATATAAACATATTAGAATTGGAATAATTTCAAATCCCTAGGAAATTGGTGGTCGCGTGGCACAAATATAATTTTTAAAATTTATTAAAAATCAATGCAACCAAACAAATTATGTAACACACTGCAACCCTTGATAAACATTAAGACTAACCATATGTTGAACATATTCCCTTGAAAATCGATTTAAGTAGTCACTTAAAAAAATAAAAATAAAAAATAAATCAGCAAATCTTCATCCACCTTAACTTGAAATAAAAAACTTTCAACAATTTTTTTATGTTGTTAATTTCTTTTAAATAAAATTTATTTAAATAAAGAAATAATTATACAATATTTTTTTTATATGAAATAAAAAATGAAGGGATCAATGCTACATACATGGTTCCCGGTGAGGTTCCCAATGTAATCGATTGCCTGGGATTCCAACTCGTAGAACGTATTAATAATTATGCCCAACCCCTCCAAACTCCCGTTAAGCTCCTCCCGAAGAAAATTCCATAGCGGATGAGATTCTGGATCCCGCCACGTGGCCGTCAAGTCGCACCTGTGGAGCTTAAGCCTGAAGATGAGCTCTGATACATCAAAGAACTCCGCGTCATCGTACGAGCTGCAGTTAAATACGGAGTACATGAGAGACAACGCGAATGCGAAGCACGTGTACAAAATTACGCTGCGGATCCCGAGGTTGGCACCTGCACAGCGAGCCCATCCCGATGTCATGTCCACGATAACACAGCATAGCGGAGAAGAATCTGACTTACTAGTCATCTGGTGATCCAACCATTCTTGAAACACGGCCGCCAGCTTGTGGGAGGAAGCAAAGAGCAAGGGGACGACGTGCATGGGGATGTTGCCCGTGCTGTCGATTGCTGGGGCCACCCGCTCGAGAGGAGACAATGAAATAGGTACCAGATTCGAACTTTAAGTTATTAATAAGTCTAAGGAATTAATATTTTAAAGTAAAGAGATTGAGAATTTTACAAAATTAATTTATAAACGCAAAAACTATTACGAAATTTAAGAGAGTAAATTATAAAAACAAGAAATTATTAGCATTATAAACACAGAAATTATTAATATTATAAATTCACTAATAAATCTAAAAATTCAATAATATAACCCTAATAAATTAATAAACATAAAAGATAAATATTATCAACCTAAATAATCAACCAACCCGATACACTACCCTCTATGTTATATCCAACACTGGAATATGATAATAACCAACCCATTTTAATTATTTCAATGTAACTGTGTATTGCCTTTGAATAGTTCTCCAACGTTGCCTTATTTTCCTTATCTCTCCAACACACCAACATTATTCTCATCTTTAGCAACACATTTGTTATCATTGCAGCGTATTATGATTTAGGGTTTTCAAGGCATTATTTCTACACCCTTTAGCAACACATTTTTTTATCATTGCAGCATATTATGATTTAGGGTTTTCAAGGAATTATTTCTACACCCTTCTTCACGTTGTAGAATGATATCCAATGCACTACATTGATAAGCTGCATTAAAATGTATCCATCAACGCATTGTATTATAATCCTCCAACGCACTGCTTTAATTATTTTTTAATGCGTTGTTTTAATTCTGTTATTCTATGTATTTTTTCAACGGTCCCTTGAATTGTTTGTCAACGCTCCTCTGCATTGTTTCTCAACACCTTCATTAAAACTTAAAACTTACCAGACTAATAAGAAGTAAATGAAAGTTTAATATTTGTATATGAAATAATTTAAAAAGTATATTTACTTATATTTCTATCATTAATGAGAGAGTGAGCACTTTTGTTATATGAGTTTCATGCTTCTACAATTTTCCATTACAATTTATTCATGCTATTAGCTCCTTGGGTTTTACCTGTAAAGACTTGTTCTTTGAAGTGAGAAGAGTGAAGTTTGAAACATGCAATGGTTGCATGATTTCATTTTAAACCTAATATGGTTTTAGAGAGCATGACTTGAGGAATAATGTACATTTTTTGAGTTTTAGTCAATTAGGAAATGAAATGTATACAAGTTTTCTTGCTCAAGCCACTACAATTGGATTTTGTAAAATAAACATACATGTTCTTCACTTGCCAATCTAATTCATTAATAGGTTACTAGCATTAGCTCCACCAGAAAATAAAAGAAACCTCGAAAGGATTCACAAATACAAGTAACAAAGATGTTTCTAATGCCTTCTCTTGAAAAACGTTTAATGCATAATGTGTATTTGAAGATCGACTCTTGAATTCAAGACATCATTCATGACCATAGGCTTATGAAAATTAGGTCTTGCATCATCATCACATTCCTTCAAAGCAAAATAATATGCAATAGTCAAAAATAAAGTGAAAGATGTTGCATTAATTTGGAAAAAATATACTTTTGTTTGAAAACCAATTTAATATTTAGGCACATGAACCAACTTAATAACCAAAAACATCATTGTAGAATGAAATCTCCAACGATGATGATGCAACTAGCATGACTTAAAAATGCTACAAAATACTCATGAACAGTGAGGCTTGAAGATGCAAATGAGAGAATGAAACCAAAGTAAAGAATAACCAACAACACAAAATGTTTGCCTATCATTTGCAATTCATACCATGTTGACCTAGGGCTTGAATTTTCTTGAATAAAATAATCACTACACAAACCTTAATGCATTCAATAGAATGAGAATGAAGATGAAGAAAGATGAGTATGTACCATATGCGTCACGAAAGCATGCGAAATCATAATGTTTAATGGCAGTGAGTTCATTGAAAAATCTAATCCATCATAGACATAGCCATTGAAACCATAAAAAGCAGAGGGGGGCCCAAAATTCAAGTATTAGGCTAAAATTTTTGGGTGTTGTTGTAACAACTACAACAGCTATGAGTTGCACTTTTTCCTCCACGATTGCTTTCGGGTCCTTATTGTGCCATTCCTTAGTTAGTGACTACAATTATATGTCCTACAACTCCATGCCTTTATCATCTTCGACGTCAAATTGTTCTAGGATAGTTTCTTCCATTTCTGGATCTTCCAGATGATTCTGATCAATGGAATGGACGTATTTGTCATTTGTATTCTGGTGGGGGTAGACTAGTCTACCTCATATGTCTCTCTTGTTGTTGTTCTATCTTATATAATTATCCATGTTCTGATAGTTGTTGTAGAACTGCAAACTGATTCTGCTCTTCCACATTTTTGGACGACATAATGGCCGTACCTTTCTTCATTATTATTTTTTTTCACAACTTAGTGAACCCTTCTTGATGTTGAGTTGGGGATGTCATTGCACTAATTTGAGTGTGATTTTCTAGACACTCTTGGAACAAATTACCATATTCATAATATTTGTGGAAACTTAATAGGATGTTTTCATAATCAATTGGTTGTTCCTAGATTTCATCCTTGTTTCTTAAGAGTATGTTAGTTGGGGGTGGTTGCAAGAGATCTAGATAGGAACAGAGGTGCACATAAGAGGTATATTAGTCGTGTTTGGTGGTTTTATATATCATCACAAATTTTCCAATCCCATTTCCAGTTCCTTATAGGATGTCGTAGTCCTAGTACTCTTGGGCGAGAGAATAAAAGCGTATCCAAACTGGTGTCAAGGATAAATACTCTTTCTTGGGGTTGAACTTTTGAACCCATAGTTTCATGAATAGACCTGCTAAATCCATGAAATATGAGCCTCCCTAGAAGATTTTTTTCCTTGTAGTCTATGTTGTTGAAGATTGTAGTGAAAGCCCCTTTTAAGCATAGTTTAAGTTCTAGATCCCCTTTGAGCATCCAATTTTTTCTAATCCAACTTATCAACATCCTTTCTAATGGCCAAAGTTCGACAAATTGGCATATGGTGGCATGTAGCCACATATGTTCTATTTTCACTCCTATTTTTTTTGGAGGAATCTCCAATAAGGGATATTTTTTCCTTTTCAATAAGAAGAAGCCTACTCCATTTGTGGCAGAGGTTGTTTGATTATGAGGAGTTACAATGGAGGACCCAGTGTCACAACGCCAACGGCAGCGGTGGTCTTTCAATCGTGCCAGCGAGGTGCAACACCACCGAACACTTTCTTTTTAACAATACTCGTGCATATGGACTACACCTAATTCACTTTCTCCTACTTAGTTTGTGACTCTCAACCAAGTATTATTATGTTATCCTTTATACCAATGAACACCCATACACATTCATTATCCACAGCATTATATAAGAGAAATGCAACAGTATAAAGGGAGGGGCAACTCCCTGCAATATGAGTCTGCCCAACAATATAATATATCATATTTCATTTTTTTACAATGCACAAGTTAAATCTTGGGAAACCCCAAATTTACACTTAGCCAAATATACAACTTCGGCAAACTCGGTTGCCCAGTTCGTCGGCACCTCCGCACGGTCGCCGCACGACTCACCAACCCTTCGTTCACCTCGTCGCACTGTCGTGTCGTTTGCCCAACTTGGGCGCACCTCCAAGTCGCCACACACGGGCGCCTCCAACCGAGACACACCTCCGTTCACAACCCAACACTTCACCATTTCGTCGTGCACGGCGCGCCGTCACCCGGCCGACCCACACCAAATGCCTAGCCGACTCGTTCATAATGTGTTGTCTCGCCCAGAGGATGGTCGGCCCGCCCCCTCAACTCGCCCAACACCTTATAAACTCGCCCAAGGTTCATTTCATTTCATGTTTCGCACGCACTTCGCATGGTGGAGTCGCCCTGCCCGTCGCACGAACCGCAGGTCCTGACATCCTCCCCCACTGGAAGTCATTGTCGTCCTCGACAATATCTCATCCCGACAACCATCTGTCACCAAGATCGCCATACCAAGGTATACACTCGTCGGTATGCCATACATCGGAAATCATCTCAATCCATGACCATCAACCACCATATCACAGTCTCCACATGCTGCTCCATCGTGGAAGGCTGGTCCCTCCATCTCAAGCTACATGCCCACTGCAACATCATGTCGACCTCATCATGTGTCGTCCACATGTGAACTGCTGCCATGATACTCCAACACAATGCCAACACATCTCTGCACACTGTTAACCCCGATGTTTGAACTAGTCGGATGGCCAGTCCAACTGTCACGCTCAAACCATGAGAATGCACATCCTCATGCCACCATCAGTCGTTTCTCAGAACATCCCTGTCACATCCTGAACTCGATCAAGAATCCATCTCCATATAAGTAACCCATGCTCAGGTCCATGAAGTAGTCCTCATCTCATCTGCAACATGCTGTCTAAAGTAGTTGAGTCTCGACTCAACCCATGCCCAAGTTTTGCCACCAAGGCATCATCATCATCGTAACTCCATCACTCCAAAGTGTCTCATACCGATCCTCCACATCAAGTCACTCTTCCAAGCCATGTCCCATCCATGTACTTTGAAAGTATGCACCCCATCCTGCATCAAAGTCCTTGACCTCAGCTCCTCAATGCATCAGATCCTCTAAGTCCACCATATATGAAGTCCCCAAAAGTCACAACAATCTCATGTCATCATGAGATCCATAAGTCATCCCCAACCAACATCTCAGCAAGCATACAAGTCTCGGCCCAAAGATCTCTGCAAGATGCCTCAGCTCTCCATGTAGTAAGAATGCCCCATAGCCTGCTCACAATTCCATCCAAGTCCATGGCCTTATTGTACAAGAGTGCACAACCTCTCCATCGGCTCATAAGCAAAACATCTCCATGTCACATCAGCGAATCCATCTGCACAACATCCCTGCCTTGGCACTCCTCATTGGATGTCCATAAGTGACACCTCTACAAGTGCTCCCACATAATGTCCCTGCATAAGACTGCCATGCTCCATGTCTCCAACCTGATGTCCATGACTAAGTTGCCATGTAATCCAACCACGTAGACCCATCACAACAATTGATCATCCCTATCCAAGCTGCAATCTTCGGTCTAGTGAACTTGGTCACCCAACCATATCATCATCACATGAGTCTCTCCATCATAGCTCCTCCACCAAAGGTTCCACCAAGACTTGCTCTTGGTCTCGGCCATGAGAAGTCCACCCAAGCAACTCAAGTGTGTGGCCTCCAATTTATCCATGAGTCATGCCGAGCACTTAGCCATGTGGCTAAAGCATGACCCATTCATCCACAACGATCATCAAGTTCCACCCTTGTCATGGGCCTTTGTACCTTCTACCATAAGGTCACAAACAACCCCAACAAGTCCTGCAACAATCAACAATCCTCGCTTCTCCATACAAGGTCTCATCATAGTCATCCATGGTAAGATGCTCCCTAGCATCGGCAAACTGGCTTTGCCCTTCCTAGCATACGGTCAATCTCCCAAATGCTCAAGTGAAACACAAGTATCAATAGTACTTACATCATCAACATCATCATCATAATCATCATGAGGTTCCTCCATGAGAGTACCCTCATCCATCCATGCCTGCAAACTACACGATCCTGGTCCAACTTGATCAATCTCAAGCTCATCCTCCATCATGGTCATGTCTGCAACATCTTCAACTATCATGGCTTCCTCTTCCTTGTTTGCATATTCTGCAACTTCATCTTGCTCCTTTTTCCATCCAAGTTGAAGAAGCTCATCCTCAACATTCTTTTCCAAGACTGCAAGCTCTTCTCGAATCCGGGGAGTCTCCTTTTTCATCTGCTTCAACCTGTATAAGGTAAGCAAGAGCTTCCCTTCACCTTCTTCCAAACCTGCCATGCCTTGTACTTTGTCTTCCCCGGTTCGTACTTCGTTTGGTCCACAGACGCCCAAACCGTGTACACCTGCCCACACGCAATCCCACTTGCCCACCTGACAAGTGCCCAAATCGTATGACCAGCACGTAGTACTGCCTGCCCAACTCTACGACACCCAGTTCCAACCTTCCCCAGCTTCACCAAGTCCCCTGCAACCATGAACCGGCCCTTGTTCCACTTGTATGTGAAACTAGCTTCGTTCACCTGCAAGTACTTGCTTCCACTGTCACTTTGTCACGAGCAACCTTGCTCAAACCCGAACCTGTTCAACAAGCTCTGATACCAACTGTCACGACGCCAACGGCGGCAGTGGTCTTTCAACCGTGCCGGCGAGGTGCGGCACCATCGAACACTTTCTTTTGAACAATACTCGTGCACATGGACTATGCCTAATTCACTTTCTCCTACTTAGTTTGTGATTCTCAACCAAGTATTATTATGTTATCCTTTATACCAATGAACACCCATACACATTCATTATCCACAGCATTATATAAGAGAAATGCAATAGTATAAAGGGAGGGGCAACTCCCTGCAATATGAGTCTGCCCAACAATATATTATATCATCTTTTGTTTTTTTTACAATGCACAGGTTAAATCTTGGGAAACCCCAAATTTACACTTAGCCAAATATACAACTTCGGCAAACTCGGTTGCCCAGCTCGTCGGCACCTCCGCACGACTCACCAACCCTTCGTTCACCTCGTCGCACCGTCGTGTCGTTTGCCAACTTGGGTGCGCCTCCAAGTTGCCACACACGGGTGCCTCCAACCGAGACACACCTCCGTTCACAACCCAAAACTTCACCGTTTCGTCGTGCACGGCGCGCCCTCAACCGGCCAACCCACACCAAACGCCCGGAGGATGGTCAGCGCGCCCGACTCATCGGACCGCCCCCTCAACTCACCCAACACCTTATAAACTCGCCCAAGGTTCATTTCATTTCATGTTTCGCACGCACTTCGCATGGTGGAGTCGCCTTGCCTGTCGCACGAACTGCAGGTCCTGACACCCAGGGACTTGCACATTGGCATAGGTAGATTGTATGGTTGCTTTTGTTGCTGATATCTTTTCATTCTTTTTTATTGTCAATCGATTTGTTTTTTATAACTATAACATTTCAGAAAGAATTGCTTAATCCTCTGCACCTCACCTCAAGGGGTTGCCATGACTCTAAATAGAAAGTGTGTATAGAAAAACCAGGAAAAAACCTAAAATATTCAAAACCTCCAAATTATACAAAAAAAACTAACCCCTTATCTATGTAAAAATATTTTTCAATTAATAAAATTATATAATTAATTTTTTAAATTTTAAAAATTTAATATTTATATATTTTAATTTTTAAATATCTATCTCATATATATATATAATTAGTCATAGTTATAAATTATTCATACTCTAACCTGATAGGATCTTGTATATTTTTTTCTTTTAAAAATATACACAAGATTTTTAATTTTTGAATATTTCATCATTCTATTTCTTTTTTCCTAAAAACACCACTGTCCAACTATTTTAGTTTTGGGTCATATAATTAATAAAGACAATAATAAATTCATATTATTTAATATTTAAATAATAAAATATAATTTCTTTTAATATTTTAGTTTTGTCATATAATTAAAATAAAACAATATAAATTCATATTATCTAATATTTAAATAATAAAATATAATTCTTTAATATTTTACGAAGATATATTTTTGAATAATATAATTAATAAAATCTTAAGAATATCATGTAAGTTTTTGTTGAATAATTCCAATTAAAAATACTAAAATATCTTCAACAATAATATCAATTAAAATACTAAAATAATTGAAGTACAACTTCAACGATACCTTTTCTTAAATATCTTTTTAAAACGTAGTAGTCTATAACGCGACTTTTTGAAAGCCTTTACGGCAGATTTTTCCGGTCAAAATCCGGTAGCAATTCATTGGAATCCCAAGTTTGATAGCTAGTTTCTGCACAATCAATGGCTCCCAGGGGTTTTCCAGGGCGCTGAATCCAAATATGCAGTTAAAAAACCATTTTAAATGCTAAAAATCAAGATTTAACCTCATTTCTTTAGCGGGATTCCGTCACCGGAATCTCCAAAAAGTCGCATTATAGACAACTCCTTTTAAAACTCTCTCCTATCGTATTACTTTTTGGGCTGCGGTAAAAATGGAGCATTGTTTAAAGAAGTCTATAATGCGATTTTTTGAAAGCTTTTCTGGCGGATTTTTTCGGTCAAAATCCGGCAGCAATTCATTGGAATCCCAAGTTTGATAGCTAGTTTCTGCACAATCAATGGCTCTCAGGGGTTTTTTAGGGTGTTGAATCCAAATATGCAGTTAAAAAACCTTTTTAACTGCTAAAAATCAAGATTTAACCTCATTTCTTCCGCCGTATTCCGTCACCGGAATCTCCAAAAAATCGCATTATAGTCCACTACCATAATTATTAATACGTTTTACGAGCTGGAATCCCGGGCGATCGATTACATTGGGAGCCTCACCGGGAATCCTGTGTGGAACGTTGGTCCCCTGCTTCCTCCCGCTGCTATAGGCCAGACGGGGATAGATCGCCGGAAAATTCGAAGCCGCGGCAAGGCGGCGGATATCGATGAGGATGAGTGCTTGCGGTGGCTAGATTCCCAGCGTCCGAATTCGGTGGTATTCGTGTGCCTAGGGAGCCAGTTTTTCCTGAATGAAAACCAAATCTCTGCGCTGGCTTCGGGGTTGGAGAGTAGCGGGCAGGCCTTCGTGTGGGCCATCAGATGTCCTTGTGGCTCCAAAGAGACGGAGGCGGTGCTGGCGGAGGGATTCGAAGAGAGGACGAGAGAGAGGGGGCTGATCATATGGGGATGGGCGCCTCAGCTCTTGATTCTTTCGCATCCTTCAGTAGGCGCTTTCTTGAGCCACTGCGGGTGGAATTCTACGCTGGAGAGCATCAGCGTGGGAGTCCCCATGGTCACGTGGCCATGTTTGCAGAACAGCCCTTTAACTCTAAGCTCCTGGTCGAACGTCTGGGATAGGCATACAGATATGTTTGGATGTGAGCGGAATTCCAGATGAAGGGGAAGTGCGAAGAGCTGTCACCACGCTTGTGGCCGAGGAAGAAGGAAAGAGCATGAGAGCCAGAGCCGAAGCGCTGAGTAAAGTTGCTAAAATAAGTGTGGACAAAGAAGGATCTTCTTATAGTAATTTGGAGTGTTTTGTTCAAGAAATGCAAAAATTGCATCGCAATCTGGTTGTGTTGCCTCACGTGGATGGATATGATGAATAATTAAAGTGTTGGTGGTCTCACAAGGAAGTGGAAACGACAAAGAAAGTATGGGACTTGTCACACCTAGTCCAGAATTGCCTATGTTGTTCTTGTTATGTTATAGATTTTATAATAGAAGCGTGGATTATGTTTTTGATTTAATGCGGGAATGCACTGTGAGATTTTTATGATTGGAGAAGTAGGATATATTTATGTCGGGCCTACATAAAGTGTGAGATTGTATATTGTGAATAATTCCATATATATATATATATATCTATGTGGAATTGTAGATGTCTTTAGGATCATATTCAGGTAAAGTGTGAGAATATAAGATTTTTAAATTTGTTCAAACAAATGTGGTATTTTATTTTAAGCAAATTATTTATAAAGAATTAATGATCATAATGTTAATAATAATAATTTAAATTTCGAGATTATGATTACTTTAAATATTAAATTGTTAGATTTTAGATTTTTGTGATTTATATTGTAAATGAGAATGTATTTGGGATTAATCACATTATTAGGATTTGGTTGAGGCTTCTAATTAAGTAATGTGGCTTATTCTCAAAACTAATTGTTGTTGAGAGTCTTTATTTGTAAAATGAAGAACTGTCCCTACACCTCTTTTATAAATTATACTTCTTTTCTTCTTATTTTATTTTATTGATTTTTATTCTATATAAATATATCTATAGAATTTGGTCAAAGTTTCAAACCAACTAATGGAGTTCATCCTCAAGACTAATTATTGTCAAACTAATTGTTATATAAGATTCTTTATTTATAGAATGAAGAACCTTCCCTACACCCTTTTCATAAATTACACTTCTTTTCTTAATATTTTATTTATTTTTATTCTATATAATCCGATGGTATAATTGAGAAAAATACCAGTAACAAAATAGATACGCTTATCTTTTATTTAAAAAAATTAAATATTAATAATATTTATACTAAATATAAATCTAAATGAAAATCCAAAATGAAAAAGAAAAAAAATAGACATTTTGATGTTTTATTTTATATAAAAAACATTGTCAAAGGGAGAAAATCCATCTCTTAGAACTTGGGAAAAAGAAAATCCTACAGATAAGAGAAACAACCTGGAGATTGAAAAGCAGAGCCCTATGGATTAAGGAAACAACCTGGAGATTGAAAAGCAGATCCCTATGGATTAAGGAAGGAGATAAGAATACCAAAGTTTTCCATTGATTTGCCAATCAAAGAAGGAAACTAAATACAATTTGGCAAATAAAGGATGGTGAAGGAAACATTTTTAATAAGCATTTGGATATCTCATCTCTGGCAGTTTCATATTTTAAGAATGCATATAACAGAGTGGAAGTGGACGATGTGGATGCTCAACTGTGGTGAGTTGAAGAATATCCCAAAATGTTTAACGATGAAGATAATTTGGAAATGTATAAGGAGGTTAAAGAGGATGAACTATCTCGAGCCATTAAATCAATGAACTATCTCGAGCCATCTCGGGCAATTCGTCTGCCTTGGTAGACGACTCCATTCAATAGTATCGAAATGGAGGTAATGATAAGAGGAAGCTGGGTGGGTACCCCATCGTTTTGTCCTTGTCCGTGAGAAAATCACTTTGCTATTTCATTTGTGAGGAGGAATTTTTTATTTGTTTTCAGAGGGTTTTCAACTTTATATATTCACAAACATGTAGGTTATGCAAGTAAATGGTGAGTAATTTATTTGTTTTGAGGAATAAAAATATTATATTTTTATGGTGTTTCATCTTTTTTATTCGAATAGTGTTTGATTTTATTTTTTTTATATTTAAAATTTTTACTTTTAGGTTAAATTTATTATATAATTTTATAGTTTGGATTATAGAGGTTATGAGTCGATTTTTTAGATTTTTTTTTTTAGATTTAGGAACGTGAATATTTTTTCACTATGTATACTGTTACTCAAATTTTTTTCGTGTTAGGTTTGTGTTAGATTTAATGGAAGTGTTTCCTGAGGTGGATTTTTCTAAAACAATATTTTGTGAACCTAATTGTCACTAATCTTCTTGGACCGTGAACCACATAGAAAAAGAAAAATAAAAATAAAAGAGAGATTTATTATATAATTAAATGATAGAATTTTTTAAATTGTGATTTAAAAGAAGAAATAACAATTCATGTTATGCATCACAAGTTCCCTTGGGACTAGGCACGGTAATCAAGGCCTATGGTTTGCCTACTTTACCATTTACAAAAGGAGTTGTCTTTAGTGCGACCTTTTGGACCCAAAAGAAAAAATTGAGGTGACATCTTAATTTATGTTATTTAAATTGGTTTTTTGAATGTATATATGTATATATGGATTCAATACCCTGAACAACCCTAGGGCGCTTCAATTTTGCAGGGGTTA
>APFE030429040.1:9695-25350 GCA_000404065.3 Pinus taeda
GAAAAGAAGATAGAGACGAATTGCAGCAGGTGGTTTTCACCCACATTGGGTTTCCACCTTATATCTTGTGTTCTTGTGTGTGACTGTCTTTCTGCTCTGTGTTACTGTCTCTGGTTACTGTTATTTGAATTTGCATCACAGATTAACAATCATCATCAGAAAGATTAAGTAAAGTAAAAGCTTGTTTTGTATACGCTGGTTTACTTCTGCATAATCGCGTATATACGCAGGTTCATTAAACTGGAGTAGCGTATATCAGTTGTTTTTGAAAAAGGAATAATTATCTTGATAATACTCCCCCCCCCCCCCCCCCCCCCTCTCAGTATTATTTTCAACAATAGAGGGGGAAATTCAATCTTCCATCATATTATATTAGCATAAAAGAAACAAGTGTTATGTGTTGCAGTACATCCATGAGACCTGCAGGCTCACCAACCTTCCAACTCGATACCATATACAAACAGGGAACAAAACTCATAGTGCAAAACCTAGATATGGATATAAGCATGAACATTACAACATGGCTTCCTAAAAGCTACAAAATCTAGCATACACACCTACAACTATTGACATACAAACACAAACATCACATAACCAAGAACAGGCTTCACAGTTCCACTCTCTCCTTCATCCACTTGTCCAACCCGTGTTATGTGTTCAATAGTCCTTCTTATCCTTGCCTTGAAGCCCTTCGAATCTTCTCGGCCCTCTACCTAATCACTCTAGTTGTCTTGCAAACCATTGGGATATTTCCTAATCCCATCTCTGAGTTGGCCCATGCGGAATAATGTCCCTTTGAAATATATTCATGTCGACCTGCTCCACTCCGCCATTCCTCCTCCTGCTTCAAAATATCTATAACCTCCTCCCCACTAGGACATCCTTTGTCAACTCCATCCTGCTACAAAATCATAATTGCTGATATTTTCTTGTATGCACCTCCTATCTTCAGGCACCACTACCTTCTTCCTGCATGGCATCCACCTGCATTATGCCTTACCTCCTGTACCATCCATACTTTCCTTGACCCTAAATCCTCCTACACAGTCCCACACTTAACAAAAATAAACAAACAAATAAAAATCATGGGCTCCAACAGGCCCCCAACACAAAAAAGTGGCTTGTCCCGAGCCACTCGATTTTCCATACTTCCTCCTACACTTCGACTTTTCCCTTTAAGTGTTATTTTTCTGACGGTCAGTTCTTGAGTGACAAAATCGATGATCTTGTTGTTTGTAGTTTGCACATTCTTTAATAACTCATTGCACTCATCGATTACCATCAACACTTGGTCCTAGAGATCCATCCACGGTTTCTTCTCTTCACGGAGTTTGTCCACTAACTCTTTGAGGCACAACTTTTCATGCATCACCTTCCTTCTATCAGTAAAACTCATAACTCCTACCCCCTGATCAATTTGATGAACTTGCTCGTTGGCCTAATATTTCTCAACTACTTGTTTCACAACTACGATGTTTCATAGGGTATTCAACAATGGGTCACCTTGCTCAAGCATATCTTGACACATTTCTCAAACTCGGCCTTATGTTCTTTCTACTGTTAGGCTAATTCCTTGCATTGTTGTTCCTCTGGTGGTGTCTGTGTTTGTTGGTTGGCTTCAGCCTCTATCACTTGCTCTTTCAATCCATGTATCGCCTCCTTGACCTTTGTGGCTACCTCTTTGGAAAGATTTGCTTCATTAATTAATCCTTCTATGCATTCCTCATATACCTGGGTCATGGAAGTGCACCACTTGATGTTGTCTTCCACTAGCCTCTATTGGTCCCAACGCAACTTCTCTTCAGTTTTTTTTCTTTTGTTCCAATTCTGCTTGGGTTGTTTTTAGTTTTTCTTATAAGTCACAAGTTGTGTTGCATTGTAGTTGTGTCAGTTCTTCAACACCCAATTTTGATAGTACCAAATTCACTTGAGTTGAGGAAGCAAGGTTTTGTTCTGAAACTCCTTCACATATATCCACAACAATTCTTGGTACACCACATATCCCTCTAGGTTGTTGGTATGATGATGCGTCAATGACCTGTAAGCTGGCCTGGGGATGAAATCCATATGTTGCAGAGGACATGCATCTGAATTCTGTCATGATTGTTTGAAGGGTTAACTTGCACTTACCTCGTTTATGGTTTGTTGCAACTTGTCTAGCTTGGTTGATGCCACATCCTCCATATGATCACCTATTCACTCGAATTATCCTCAGTTAGCATCATTTGAACTGGGGACGAGCAAGTATCCTTCTACTTTTTCTTAGCTCACATCATCGACACACTCCCCGTATTACTTCTTTGTACTCACTTTTTCCTTATTCCAATTGTTCCCCTGAAGCTTTTGGTCCTTCTTGTGGCTCTTGTTTCAAAATAAATGGGGAATATGCTTCTTGTTTCCCTTGTCCTGAAGGGGTTATTGTTGTCTCCTCCCCACTTGAGATGTTTTCGACCTCTTGGGAGTCTAGTGCAACAAAACTTGTAACTTGTTGACTTTAATGTAAAAATACACAAAAGGTATGTGTAATAATAATTTATTAATATATATGAAATGTACAAGATGTTGAATGTTACAATGAAGCCCTGCTTATATACCTAGGCAGGTGTCCCATGATTGGGCATGTCTTTTAGACATGCCTTTTCAATTAACTAATGACTATTTAAATAATGACAATTTAAATAATCACTATTTTGATTATTCATTATTTATGTTCATTTTATTTTATACAATTTTATGTTTATAACATTGCCCCTTCCTTCAAAAAGCTTTGTCCTCAAATCTTAATCGCTAGCAATTTTCTTCACTTCGCCCATGTCATTTGAACATGTATTTTTTTTGGTAGTACTATCTTGCGTTACCCATTTCCCTCTTGATTTTTTTTCATAATAATAATAATAATAATTATTATTATTATTATTATAATTATATTATTATTATTATATTATAATATTATATATATATATATATATATAGATATTAATATATATATATATATATATAATATATATATTATAATAATATATAATTTAGTTAATTAAATTAAATTTATAATGTAACTATAGTGTAACTATGGTGTATTGAGCCATGATGTATATATGTTTTTCTAAAACAACACCACTTTGGCTGACAACTATTGACTATGTATCACCTTTAACCAACACAACAATTTGATGGAGATTAACCTCGTAGTCAGATTGGTCGATCAGAAAAGAGAGCCACGACAAAAGTTGACTAACGACAATGATGGAAGTGGACAGGGTCAGAAAGGAAAACAATGACAGGGCAGGGAACAACATGGCTTAACTTTGAGAACGACAAAAAAGAAAAATGGTGGGGGTGAATGTCTCGTTTTAACATGGTCGTGTGTGTGGTGTTGTCAACTGTCAGGGTTGTCGGGTCATGTGTGAATGGTTGTCCAATATGCACCGTCGTCAAGGAAGAGGTCAATGTCGTGGTAGAGAAAATGGTGTCAGTTGAGAATGTGGTGCCTGGCAGCATGGTCGGAAGATGTGGACGAACATAAACAATCCAAGGATCCTTGGAACCACATCATGCTTGTTTACCAACCTCAGAACTTCGATACCAATCTCCTCCATTCATTGGGAAAATGTTGGATTTCCTACGCATGGAGAGGCAAAAGAAAACATAATGACGGGAATAGTTGGTTGCTTGTTGTTCATTGTCCCTTTGATATCATATGCGCTTAATGTTCCAAGAGCAGCTCCTAAGTTGTGTCCTGTCAATGTTATTCTCAACTCTTCTTCTTCGTACTATTTCAAGAGTCGTGTTATCTCGCCCACTACAATATCTCTCACGCTTCTACTGCATTTTTAAGAATCTTCACCTGTGGAAGTATAACAATATAGAAATACCCTTTCTATTCGAGACTTAGATCTACAAACTTTTGCGCAATCACCTCAGTTGGCCCGCGAGCTTCCTTATGATAAGATAAACTAGTGGGAACTAATATGTCTCTGAAATTTTGTATCCATTCTTCCATTGTTCTCGTTCCTCACCACGCAATCACTATGTCACATCGTCCCAATCTTTCTAGCTCAATTGGATTTGTGGAAATAACAACAAAACCGATCCAAAAAGTTGCGTCTTTCGATTTGTTGTCAAAAGATCTATAAACTCCAAGGAGAGTCATAACACATCTCATGTTAATTGGATGTACAACTTCATCCAAAATATATGTGATTAACATGGAGGAAACTATCTTATGCCATTGTTCAAGCAATTAATCATAGTTTATGGTCATTTGCAAATCAATAAGCATCTCAAGCAACATATTCCATACAATCACCTGCTTTCCCATGCCCTCTCATGAAACTCTACCACGTGAAATTATTTCAGTCATGTCTAAGACAGTAGGATATTCAGGAAGGTCATCCAAAGATTGAGCCTTATATGTCTTAGAATTACGAACCGTATTCTCAATTTCTTCCTTACTCAATCTTCCCTTGTCGTTGGTAATGGTGATTTTGTTTTTCTGGCCAGTGGTTTTTTCCTCAGCAAAGACATTTAGGATACCATTGGCATCGATATCAAAGCACACAGTGATCTTAGGAACTCCTCTGGGAGTAGGGGGTATACCAGAAAGCTGAAATTTACCCAACAAGTTATTTTCCCTAGTTTGAGTTCGCTCACCCTCATAAACTTGAATCAACACACTAAGCTGGTTGTCTAAGTAAGTTGAAAAGACATGCTCCTTCTTGGTGGGGATGGTAGTGTTCCTTGAGATGAGAATAGTCATAATCCCACCTACAGTTTCAAGCCCTAATGAAAGGGGAGTAACATCTAGAAGCAACCGGTCTTGCACTTTCTCATTTCCCTTGCCACTCAAAATAGCAGCTTCCATTGCAGCTCCATTTCTTGCTTGCTTGTCATCACCGGTCTGTGAAAGACTCTTAGGTGATGCCTCAATGAAATTTTTCCCTCCACCATGTTCATTACCTTCATCCAATGAGGAATCTGGAATTCCTTTCTTTTCTTCTAACATAATGTTCTGGCAAGACACATTTTCATCATGCTTCTCTGCATTACACTTACCAATTTCAGCCCTCGTCAAATTTGATATTTGTTCTAGTTACCCAATATTCTTTTGGTTAGCTGTTTCAGTATCAGCATGACCCCCAATCTTATTATTTTTTTACTCTGCAATGGATCTGGGATGTTTTTTATTTTGTCTCACATATCAACCTCCATTGAATTGTCAGCAACATGTTCTTTAACAGTTCTCCTAAGCTTGGGATGTCATCTTTATCATTTCCATTTGGCTCATCATCTAGATCTATATCAACTTCATCGGAATCATCACCTTGATCTAGATCATCCTCGTCCACATCAATATCAACTTCATCTGGATCATCATCTTGATTATTTTCTGCAACATCTTCATATTCAACATTATCATCATTTTGATCAAAATCTTCTTCTCCTACTTCACCTTGTTTCAATTCTTCACTGTCACTATCATCGTCCTTATTATGGATTTATGCATAAATTTTCTTCAAACATGTTGTAACTTCTACACATGTTTTTTCTAATCAATAAAATGCTTCTTGAATTTTACTAAACTGCTCACTTCTACACATGTTTTTTTCTAATCAATAAAATGCTTCTTGAATTTTACTAAACTGCTCAATGAATTCAGGGTGAAAATTTAACAGTATACTGTGTGGCGAATAACGTTCAAGGACTCGCATGGTTATATTGTGCGGTGGATAACGTTCAAAGACTCACATGGCTCTGATACAACCGGTGCAACAAAACTTGTAACTTGTTGACTTTAATGTAAAAATACACAAAAGTTATCTGTAATAATAATTTATTACTATATATATGAAATGTACAAGATGTTGAATGCTACAATGAGGCCCTACTTATATACCTAGGCAGGTGTCCTTTCATGATTGGGCATGTCTTTTAGACATGTATTTTCAGTTAACTAATGGCTATTTAAATAATGATTATTTTGATTATTCATTATTTATATTTATTTATGTTCATTTTATTTTATACAATTTTTTGTACGTAACAAGAGTCCTCCCTAGGTACCCTCCAGGCAGCTGCCCATGAATCAATTATACCTTGAATATGTTTTGTTGTCAACCAATAATTTTCCTTCTTCCAACATTTTTTTGGGTCCCTTCGTGGTAAGATCCAGATGTAATGTGGGTCGTCTTTGAATCACGCCACACCCTTAAACTTCTTAACGGTCTTTGCAGGTAAGCGTGGTATCTTCTAATGACTTTCCGCATGATATCTTCGTAGAAGAAAAACATTAATTTGTTGAGCTTCTTGTGTTCTGGTTCATATGAAGCCAATAAATTTGGGAATTCAGCTGTTGTGAATGGTTTAGTCAGGTCAGTTACTGGTTGGAGGTTCTTTGGCCTCTCCCAGGCAATCAACGCTATCAAAATCAACAGCCACGCGTAGTGGAATTTTGTATTCGTCTCATGGATGTCTAGAAAATCTTGTTGGAATTCCCTTAGTAGAAAGGGGGCTCATACAAACTTTTCCCCTAGATTGCACCATTTAGATACTATAATAAATCTTGTTGGGACCTCATTCACCCGTCATTTATGAAGTAGCTTGCAGGCTATTGCCTATGCTACAAATATGTTAACTTGATCATTCACCATTGAGATCAAGAAACCTTTATTTCCCCTCTTTTGTTTATACTTTTTGGTCACTTTGTCACCAAGAGCTTTGTCTTTTCTGAGGGGCCCTGGGTCTTCTCCTTTAATTGGGAGACTTGTAACCTTATGGATTAATTTTGCGGTTAGCAACACAGATTTGTTGAGCCAAAAAAATCTTCCATGCACACATGCTAATAAACACTTTGTTATGAATGTTACTTCATCTCCTCATCCATAGTGAGAGATGTGGAACAAGTTTAAAATGTTGGCAGTATCCAAGTCACAAGCCCATTCTTGTGGTTCCATAGTAGGTATGTTATTTGGATTTGGCACATGTTGTAAATAATCCTGAAGATCGGGCTGTCAGGAAGGGTCGCTGAGATCTTGATCTGATTATTTGATGAGTTCTAGGAAGCTCCTTATTTTCCCTTCGTGATGCACCCTTGGTGGAAGAGGTGGAATTTGCACAACATATTTGTAACCCTTAGGTACCAACATTAACGCTTGAGGTTCTAAGAATGGTGGCACATATTTTGACTCAACCCCACAACCAATGATTGTCGTCATCCCAACCTTTTTGTACTCGATTTTGAAAAGTATATTCTTATGTTGTTTCAAAGTCCTCTTTTCTCGAGGATGCCTTGCCGTTTTCTACTAGCTCCCCCTTATCCTTTAACAAGAATAAATAGCATTTGGTGCATGTCTTCTGCTCGTCAGTTACCTGGATTTCTCTCCCCATAACTCTATTTTTTTCACTTTCCTTCCCAAACTCTCAGTTCTCCACTCGTCTCTACTCTGGTTCTAATTCTCTTACTTTGCAACTCCTTTTTTTACCCACTACTACTTATTCATTTCCTCCTATCATCCAGTTGGCACTTTTTCCCCGCATGCATTCATTCATCCAACTTACCTCGCATTCCTAAGCCATCATTCCATTATGGTGTCGTAATATGACATATTCTGCCACCACATTAGGTGTCCTTTCACCATAGGTGGATAAGACAACTGCATTTTTCCATCATGATTACAATATTTTGACGACAATTTTCCTACCAGGTACCTATTTTCCTCATTATTATGACTTATTTTCCTGAGGTGTGCTCACTAACTCTCTACTGAAATCTGTACTAGTTGAGTTCCAAATGACCTTTTTCATAAGGCTTGCAAGTGTACAGTTGTGCTAACGGTACTCGAACTCCCTTCTACCTTAGTTATTGTACCACCCACCTAACCGCGTTGTCATCACCAATCATCATCCCTGGGTAAAGTAGCCCACAACAATGTGCATTGTTTATTCTGACGCAGTAGCTCTTCTAGTGCGTAGTGTTCAAGCTTTGTATAGAACGAACTGAATATGAAAATCCTAACCTTAACTCCTATTATTATAATTTTCCTACTACCAAATAATTGTCCCACCTTATTTATATACAGCTAATAGACCGCCCCTCCATCTCATCTACATAGAGTGCGAGGGAGGCAGGTTGTCTTTATAAAGTTTTGGCCTACTCCCATTAACAAACCCTTCACGTGGCATGCCATCCAAGTTCCTTAATTGTATTGTTATTGCATCAATCATATGTTGGATAACATAGGGTCCCATCCAGTGCATCTGGAATTTACCTGGATGCCTCAGAAACTTGTTGTCATATAACAATATTAAGTCCTCCACTTGGAATGTATTTTTCTTAATCATCCAATCGTGTCATGCTTTATCTCAAGCCTTCTACACCTCCTGGTGAAAACTGACTAGCATGTGATCCTCTTCTAACTACAATAAGTCTTGTAACCTCCATTCCACTGCATCAACTTCTTTCATCTTCATTGTTAATGTGATGCACAAACTAGGTATGAGAAATTCCATTGGCATGACAACCTCCATCCCATATACCAATAAGAAAGGTGTCTGCCTGATCAAATTTTTCCATATATTTCTATAAGCCCACAATACCACAAGGATCCTTAGATCCCAATCATCATGTTTCATGTTACATACCTTGGTAAGTGCGGTCTCCAAGATCTTATTAAAAGTCTCCATTATTCCATTGGCTTGGGGGTGGTATGGAATTATTTTCTGATGATATATCTAAAACACCTTCATCAGTGTCATGATAGTCTTGTTAAATAAATGTGTCTCATGATCACTCATCAAGATCCTTGGACATCTGAACTTGGTCCCTACGTTTTTGAACAAGAACCGCGCAACGACCTTTGTGCTGAAATATCTCACCGAAATAGCCTCGACCTATCTAGTCAAATAATCTATGGTGGTAATGATGTGTTGCACCTAGTCCTTCTCGCGAGTGGTCCAATCAGTCCAAAAAAGTCGGTGGCCCACTTATTAAATGGTTGTAACATGAGATGAGGATTTAAGGGCATTTCGTCTTACCTAGACGGTCTTCCCACTCATTGACACACGTCATAAGCTCTGCAGAACTCCTTCACATCAACAACTGTAGGCCACCACAATACAACGTGTAGGATGTTATCCACCATGAGTTGTCATGTGTAGTGTCCTCATGTGACTCCCAAATGTGCTTCTGTTATGACCATTAGTCATTCATGCTATAAAACACACCTTCGCATGATTCCATTGGACCCTAGCTCATACAACGCTCCAACATATAATTAGTAATTTGTTTCTTCTATGTCATTTTGTAGTCTTCTGGTGTCTCCCAATACTCAAAAACTGTGCAATTTCTGCGAAGTAGTTGTCCACATAGTTACCACAAGCAAATGCACGTTTGGTAGGTTATCCTCCAAATTTTGGGCCTCCTCGACCGAAGTCAAACGCGATAGATGATCAAGTCTTGTGCTTAGTTTTCCCAGTTTAACCACCACCTAAAAATAATATTCCTGAAAATATAGCATCCACCTACAAATCCACCACCCCCCCCCCCCCCCCCAACACAGGCTTATTGACTAGGTATTTTATAGCATATTGATCAGTATATATCTTGAACTTGTTGCCTAATAAATAGTGTTTTAACTTCTAGAGGGCATGCACCATCTCCAACCCTTCTCTCTTAGTAATGGTATAGTTATGCTCTATAGTTGACAATTTCTGGCTGGCAAAGGCAATAGGGTGATCAATCTATCCTTCCCCAGGTTGACCTAAGATTGCTCCTAGTGCGATAGATGATGCATCTACATGTACATGGAACTCTTTACTCTAGTCCAGAAATACCAAGATGGGTGTAGACACCATCTTCTCCTTTAAAGTGTCTATGGCATGTTGACACTCCTTCGTCCACTGGAATTCTACTCCTTTCTTCAATAATGTTTCCATGGGGGTTGTAATCTTAGCATATCCTTATATAAACTTTAGGTATTGCCTCGCATGTCCTAAGGTTGATCTAAGTTATCACACTGAAGTATGTGACAACAAATCCACTATGACAATAATCTTAGCTAGGTCCACCAACAACCCTTGTTTGCAAAGAACGTTCCCTAGCAAAATACCAAAAGGAGCGCAAAATATGCACTTCATGATATTTAGAGAGATTTGTAACCATCTACACCTATCCAACATCAAGCACAGTACCTCAATGTGATTCTTTAGTAGAATGACATTGTTCATTCATCCAAATAGACTTCTAGAAATTTGTGAATAAATTATGAATGTCGCCACCATTATCCTCGAAAATATAGCTAGTGCATTCTTCAGTCTAAGGGACATCACTGTATATTGAAAACAACCCCATTCCATTGCAAAGGTGATTTTATGGTGAACTTCTTTAGCAATCCACACCTGGTGGTTCCCAAAAACCCATCAGTGAAGTAATAATCCTTTTGTGCGTGCAAGCATCATTCAACTTTCTAACGTCTATGCAAATCCTAATCTCCTTGGTTTTCTAATTTAGGGCCACCATCGAGCTTATCCATTTTGATTCTTCCACTGTTTCGATGATTCTTTCTTGCATCATCTTCTCCAGATTATGTTTGAATTTATCCTTATAAATGGTATTCAACCGATAAGGTCATTGCTTCACAGGCTTCGCATCGGGTTTTAAGGGAATCATCATTTCTCCTAAACCCCCAACAATTCCCTTCATCTCTTCAAAGGTGTTAGGGAATAAATCTTGGTACTCTCGCAACAAGTGTGCAAACTTATCGACTGTGTCATTGTCCCAATAATCCCTAATGGCTGCCATCTTGGGACTTTCTTATGTCCCATTGCTCACCTTTCGAGTCTTGATAGGTTCTGTTTACTTTGCAAACTGTAATGATGTTCCACCTACTTCATGGTTTGCTTCCACTTTCAGAATTTGAATGTTTCGAGCATCATCTTCATCCTCTCCTTACTCCAATACATTGTAGCACCCCGAAAAATCGTGTACCTACTACAGATGTTGATGTGCAACACATAATGGTGCTTGTCGGTTCCTTCATAACAAATATCTTTTGTCATAAGGCTTTCAATTCCTCACAAAGAATTAGCTCTTCTTCTTCAAAACTGAACATGGTATTGAAACTTTGTTCCATTTTGTTCCAATCCTATCTTCCTCTGCACACTTCCAATTTAATATACCAGTTAGTTGGCATGGCATCTAAGGTTTGTATGAATAGGTGCACCCACTCTTGTTATGGCACTCATCCCTTGGTCCATGCTATAACACATCACTTCAAATGTGTCCTGGGGAACTCCATGCTTGAATAGTTATCTCTAGGGACCCCATAACTAGTCTTGAATCTAACCTTCAACAGTTTCTTACACTATGTCCATCCCACGACTTGTTCTTTATCACAACCCACCATCTAGTTGGGGTTGCGTGCAACGCAACATCTAGTCTGATAATCCTCTAACATTCTAGTATTCAGTCCTAATACTCCTATACAAAAATATCTACTTCTGATAATCCATCGAAGCGAGGTGGATTATACACCTTAGTCATTATCCAACACACCATCCTAGTGATGTGTGCACATCTTCGCATACTAACTCCGTGCAATTGGTTCTACCAATTTACCAAAGATTCCTCTGAATTTGAGGCTTAGGATCCAATGTTGAGTCAGCTCAGCACTTCGTTAGTTGTGCAATTTGCATAGCGTTTCTGTTGAGTGGTGATATTATAAATGTTGTCCAGCTCCTCTCGACTAAGCTCACCTTTGACTACTTTGAAGTATTGATCTCCTTCACACGAGTCCAACGGTGGTATAACTCAAATATCTCCACCCTAAAAAATCATTTGTTTTTTTTTTAAATTAATGATTACATGGTTATCAAAAGCCCAATCGATCCCTGACAAACCTAGATAGGGATCAGTGTCATCCATGATCTCAATCACCTCAAAATTAGTAGTTCTCGACACCTTGTCAATGCCCACTAACACTCCTATCAATCATCCAATGGGAAATGTATGATGTTGGTTCACCAACCTGAGCTGAAACGAGGATAAAATCAATTTCGTCTTCCCCATAATCTCCCACGTGTTTTTGGGTAGGATATTTACATCTTACCCTAAGTTCAAGATGATGCTATCCATCTCATATTCCCCGATCTGTGACCCGAACCAGAACTCCTTGCTGGTTCTCTTCTTGCATGCCACTTGGTTTACTGCACATGGTGAAGTCCACGCAGTAGTCACCTAAGGTCTGTTAGTACACTATTCCACCATCTTCCTAAACTTTTCTAAGACCTGGGGGTCTTTTACCAACTCTTAAAAACTTTTCATCAAACTTTTAATTGGATCTACTATTGTCTTCCACTCATCACTTATGGTGTTATCATATATTTCCAGCATGGTTGCCTCACATATTTCCTCTAATCTATCCCATTTTTCCATGAACATCTTCCGTCAAGCCCCCTTATATGTATTTTTCTCACATAGGGTCAGATTTTGGAGGTGGTTCAGGTGCTCTCATTACCCATTGTGGTTGTGATGTCCAAGGTTTCGCAACATCTGCATCTGTCCCGACACCTCCCCAAGTCACTGTGTCAACCCATTGTTGGGTCCTGCGAGGTTCGACAACTATCATCTACACGTTAGGTCCCTTCTTCTCCTACCACTTGGTGATCAATTGAGGGAAGTTCTTAGTTGGATGGTCTAATGAGTTGCAATAGATGCAAGTGCGGTAGGGGTTAGTGCAATCTCACGCTAAGTGCCCCTACTTCCCACAATTGTAGAAGATTATTGCTCTTTGTCCTTAACCAAATCCTCCTCTCCCCCAACTTGATCCTCTAGGTCCTCTAGTCGTCATGGCTTGCCCTCGACCTTGTTGATTTTATTGTCCACCCTAGTACACCAGGCTTTATTGAATCTAGTTGTTGCATCATGTGTCTCTTTGGGTCCTTGCACCCAGAACAAGTCAAAAGTGTGCTCACACATCAACTCCAGTGCGTGGAAATGATGCATATCATGCCCTACATATTTTCAAAAGTTGCAAACATAGTGCGATTCATAACCTCGTATTTCTACATCATTGTGCAACTAGTTGGTATGTGGCCCCACACTCGACAATTCTCACACCACATTCCTCTAACCTCAGCAAGCGGACTCGTTACACCAGTCACCATGTAGTTTGTCAACAACTTTCATTCATTTATATGGTGATCCTCTGTCTGACAGATGGTACACCATACTTCCTCTTGTTTTTCCTTCCCCTTTGTCAAATCTTGAAGTTATAAGGTTAACACGGCTAATTGTGACTGCACCTGTGCCAAGCCATTGTTCTCTTTACCTCCTATTGGCGAAGCCTCTAGTTTCACCGCAAGTTCTAGAGCCTCCAACTATGTACCTATCTGTTTTTGCATCAATGATAACTTGATATGTGAAAACAATCTCGCAATGAACCATTTTTTATGTTGCATTTCTGAGATATCAAACATCAACTTGTCCTTCAAAAATTTGAATCATTGGTCAAAGTCCCATACTGACTCATGTTGGGTTGTGTTATTCTTTCCACGTCTAGCCCACATAGTGAACTGGGGGATTAGGGGGGGGGGGGGGGGGTGGGGGGGGGGGTTATAAAGCCCCCGTTGCGCTGATTGCATAGCGGGGGCACACCAGGGGGTGCAGTAGCCCCTCCCCCCTGTCGGGGGGATTTGGGGGGGGTGGGTGACCCCGTGCCCCGGGAAATTTTTTTGGACCCTATATTAGGTTGGGCAGACCTACCTATGGTTTGTGCATGACTTTCGCACATGGTTTTTTGACGCAATGGTTTTCGGTCCATGGTTTTGGATGCGATGGTTTTCGATCCATGGTATTGGATGCTTCGGCATGTATAAATATGTATTGTAATATTGAAAGTAACATAATGAAAAATCAAGATGGTAGTCCCGGTTTTGGGATCCAAGGGAAAATCTCTGTGTATATGTGTTTTATGTGTTAGGCTCTCGCATTTTTTATTTTCTGTGTTTTAGAATTCGTATGTAGGTAATTTCTGTACGGGATTAAAACCTACATTTGATATCAGAGTTGTTTTGGCTTCAAGGGGATGCCTTTGTTGCTTAGGGGTTTCGCTCGGGCCTGTGGTAAGCCCTGTTCAGTGAGAGATCTACGGGATTGATTCTGGTGGTGAAAGAAGATGGTGAGCAGTGGAAAGATAGAGATCGATAAATTTAATGGTTAGAGTTTTGAGTTGTGGAAACTCAAGATGGAGGATTTGTTGGTGGATAAAGATCAATAGATTGCGGTAGATCTGGGTACTAAGCCAACGGGAGTGTCTGATGAAGAATGGAAGAAGTTGGATCAGAAGGAAAAGAGCACAATATGATTGTGTGTCTTAGATTCAGTATTGCTAAATGTATCAGGGGAAGCTATGGTGAAGTCTTTGTGGGACAAGTTAGGGACTTTGTACCAATCTAAGTCTCTGCTGAATAAATTGTTCTTACGGAAAAAGTTGTATAACCTGAGGATGAAAGATGGAGACTCGGTGACAGAGCATCTGAATGTGTTTAATACTGTGGTAAGTCAGTTATCGTATGTTGATATCAGAATTTCAGATGAAGATAAGTGCATTAGTTTGTTGTGTTCTCTACCAGATTCGTATAGTCTGGTTATTGCAATAGGTAGCAATACAACTACCTTGCAGTTTTATGAAATAGTCTCATCCTTGCTGACGGAGGAGATGAGATGAAAAAATATGGAGAGATAGAATGGGGATGCCTTGTCTGTACGGGGACGGTCCTAGAATAGAAACAAAAATAAGTCATCAAGCGAGAGATCTAAATCTAGAGGGAGATCTAAATCTCCAAGAAAACCTGTAAAGGTGGTGTGCTGGAAATGCGGAAAAGAAGGGCACTACAAAAGGGATTGTAAATCTAAAGCTCCTGACAATGGAAAGGGATATGATGATGCTCTTTTTGCAGAGGCGAAAACCACCTCAGATGAAGGTGGGGATCTATACTTGGCTTCTTCAAGTACACATGTAAATCATGAGGCATGGTTTATTGACTCAGGTGCATCCTTTCACTTCACTCCCCATAGAGAGTGGTTCTGTGAGTACGAGAAATACGATGGTGGTATGCCTTCTTAGGGGATGATAGGAAGGCTAGAATCGTTGGTTGCAGAAAAGTAAAGTTGAAGTTGCAAGGCGGAAGGGTTAGAACACTTCCAGGTGTTCTACATATTCTTGCATTAGCCAGAAATCTGATTTTTGTAAGAAAGTTGGATGATGCAGGTGTAAAAACAGTGTTTGAGAAGGACACCTACAAGATGGTTTGGGGAGCACTAGTATTGATGCAGGGAGTTCGGATTGGAACTCTGTACAAGCTGCAAGGTAGCACTATTGTTGATGGGTGCAACAGTTCTGTGGTTCCTGAAAGTGGAGCAGAAAATATAGTGGTCTCTAGAGAGAAGACCATGTTGTATCAAAGGCTTGGACATATTGGAGAGAAGGGCCTTCGAATACTTCATGGTAAAGGTATGGTAGAAGGTATGAGTAATAGCTCTCTGGATTTTGATTTCTGTGAAAATTGTGTATATGGGAAGCATTATCGGGTGAGTTTCCCCTCTGGTGGTGAGAGGACGAAACAGATATTAGAGCTTGTGCACAGTGATGTGTTTGGACCT